>JASDQU010030837.1:0-22342 GCA_032191745.1 Picea mariana | reverse complement strand
AATATTAAGCAAGAAATTAAATCTTTTTGTTTCAAAAATTTCACTAAAAGCAATAATGAATTTTCTTAAAACAAAGAAACCCAAACTAAAAGTTTTCTTTTAAAGCGAACTATTCAGAAGAAATTGGATCTTTCCCTAAACAATTCTAAAGAAAACACATTATTTGTTATTGAAAGACACTCAAAGCAAGAGACTAATCCTTCAAAACCAAACAAAGCAAAGATGGCTAAAAGTAACTCAAAGAATGTCAAGCGGACTGTAAACAAATCAATATAGGCTCCAAAAGTTCAATCCAGCTGGTCAAAGCGAAGCTAGGCATCAAAACATAGGAAAGCCTAATTCCAAATAGAAATTTCAAATGGGTTTGCAGCCTAGCTATAGGGTGCAATGCGAAAATCAATGCAGTTCGCAGGCTGGACATAGGTAGGGTGCGAACATGCCACACTGGTTTACACAGTAGAGTGTGAAACTGAGAGGTTTTTGTAGGTTGTAGACCACTACAGTGCGAGACTGCTTGAAATCAAAGAGAATTTGGAAACGAACAAAAGATTATAAGTGAACTTTCAAATCTAGAGAGTCTAGATGGATCTCCCACAAACTCAGAAACCAGAAAACAAGTAATCAAAGCAAGGTAAACTAAACTAACTAGGAAACAATCCATTCCCCAGTGGAGTCACCAATTTTTTTATTGGATAAATTGGTAGGTGCGGACACTAACTGATCTCCCTAGATCCACCTAGATCTAGAACAAAACACATTAGAACATGACACTTTCCTTAAGTTTTAGATATTGAATTTACTAACTAAAGAGGGATAGGTGACATACCATTTAAACACCACTTCCTCTCACCATCGCCATCCTAGCTCCATTCCAATGCTCATATAATGATGAACCTGGGAAATAACGCAACCAACCAAAGTGATAGTAATAGCATAAACTCAATGTAAACCTATGTATGTGATCAAGGTTTCATACAATAAAACACAACAAACTTTATAGGAAAGAATCATATTATGATATCATATTAAATGTGAAAGAGAGATTACAACCATGGCCTTGATGTCATAAGTTCCCTTCCAACTGTCCTTTGTTCCCCACACACTTCCATTCCAAGAATTATGAGAGCATAGATCTGATAATATTCACAATCTATCTTGACAAAATGGCTCATATAGCCAAGCTAACAATCTCCAAAGCTCAATCCAATCCAAGCAAATCCCAAAAGCTCCAAAGCTCCAAAGCTCAAAAGCTAATCTTGTCCAAGCCAAATTTTTCCATGAGATCTCCTCTCCTTTTATAAGCTGAAGAGGATAAGGTGAGGAGGTTAGGATGATCCCACCAAATCATGAAAGCGAGTAAGATCCAAACCATTCAGATGCCACCTCACCATGAAAATTTATCCTTGTAGAAGCATCGAGAAGATGCTCATTTTTCCCATGTATGAGCATTTTCACACCCTACCTATATAGCAACCTGCGAACACTTCGCAACCTAGCTATGGTGTAGCCTACAAAAATTAGGCATTCGTGCACCCTGCCTATATAGCAACCTGCGAACATCCTATTTAATAGGGTTTTTACAAAGGAGAATGCAACTTCTTTTCTCAGGAAAAGTTCTTCTCTCTTGTTTCTTCAGGAACTCAGGCCACTAACCCCTCTGAAGGAAACAGATAGGTTTACATCATTAACGATAATAGGGATGATGAAAATAATGTGTAACAACACTACACATCATTACGCAACAACAACGACACGAAGAGAAAAAAGATGAATATGGACATATTTTCATGGTATTTCACAAAGATGTGGGAACTTATTGAAGATACATGGCACATTACAACAGATACTTTCCAGGAGTTTGGGTAGGTTGCCAACTTCAGGGCAACGTGCCATAGGTTATGGATGCAAGCCAAGTGTGACAAAACCAAGGAATGGCTACAACTTAACTATTGTGTCACGTAGGAGGAAATCCAAAGAGAGGTCTAGGAGTGGCCTAAATAATGGAAGGTACCCCATATTCCAACTATGGTACGAAGCGCATGAACTCAAATGTAGGATAGACCAGCCCCATCACACCATGCAGGCACCAATGAGGCATGAACCAAGAAGAGAAATGCCCAAGGCCAAGAGGGGGGAAGCACCCTAGCCAAGAAGAAGTCACACACACAGAATATACCACCAAGGAGGCCTACACAAGTTCCACTGCACACTGAACAACCACCCATAAACTCAACAGGAGAAGTGCGAGTGGAAGAGATAGACACAGGGACTCAGAAAATTCCTGAGGCACAAGAAACAGGCGCAGGGACACATGAAATCCCTGAGCAGGAAGAGTAAGCTATTAGCACATATTTTTTATGGGATGGTGTTTATTTCCTTTGGAAATAACACCTTGGTGAAAATTGCAAGAGAGTGGTCTTTTGCGTGACCCACATTATGTTTTTATCCTAAGTTTTGGGTGATTTGATAGTTTCGCACGTTGTGATAAGGAGCACACATATCTAAATGGTTAAGCATGGCACGCTTAGATCTATGGTCCACATCCAATATAGGACCCCCCCCCGACCCTCTTCCTTTAACGAGGGGGTCCGAGTTGGTGGTTTTCTGGTGCGGGTCCCCCACTATCATGTCACCTCCTCAGTAAATTGGACCCCCCCTTGCACATTACCACTTACTTCCTACCGCCCCCCTCCAAGATAACCACCTTTCCACCTTCCCATACCACCCACACTCCCACTGACACATGTCCTCCACTCACCTGACCACATGCTTGTCCCTTCCCCATTGTCTTTTCTTCCCCTCTCACCTCCTGACATTTGTCTTCCACTCACACTCCATGTCACTTCCACTTCCATTGTTGTTGACCTCCTAACCTATCACACCCTTTTTCCTTCACATCCTCTCCCCTTGCCACATCACCCTAACGCCTTTACACCTCATCTCTTGCATACTGGCACCCACACATTCCCATTCATCACTCTGATAACCACATCATTCCACCTAGACACCGATTATTCATTATAGCCCACGAGCCTATGCCGATCATCTCGCCATCTCCCCATCACCAATGTACATGTCCACCTACCAATGTTCCTGGTAAATGTCCAGCAAATATCCAAGGGGTAGAGGTTCAGATCACGACCAACACATCTTCCATGTGCATATTTGACTCTGCCCGTCCTGATCCCGATGAAGGTATTCAATGAAAAAGAGGAAAGTGGTTGAGACATCATCTCCTCCCATAAGTGGAAATCTATAAAATACTGGCATATTTGAGCTCACATATGACAAAGAAATTGCATGTGCAGTCTAACAAAGAAGGCTCGGATGAAAAATCTCACATCTGACAGAGATGTGCATGCATAGTCTCTATAGAAAGCTTCGACATAAAGCCTTGAATGCCTGACTCAATCACTCTTCTGGTGGTTGTTGTCAGTCCTGAGTATAATTATGTATTTTTGATATTTTGTTATGGTCGATGGTTGAGAAAGGCTCTCGCATTGTAAAGTTTTGGTGAAGCTCTGGCTCTCTAGTTATGTATTTTGATTTGAGACTTCTTGTTTAATCTAAGTCAGCTTTATTCTTCATCTTATTTTCCTCTAATACTAAAGTGTCTATGATTGAAGGATTCACATGGATTGTTATAGTTGTATTGTGATGAATGTTTGATCAAGACCTCAATTGCTTGTGTGTGTTGGTCTAGTTTTCTGAGTTAAAACGATATTATCTTGAGTCTGCGCCCATTTGACCTCTTTAAAATTATTCATTGTGACATATAAACTGATGGGTACTAGGATTACCTTCAACGCAATCTGAAGGTGACTTCTAGTGCTAAGACAAGGGACAGGAACCCAAGAGATTCCTGAGGCTAGAGAAACAAGGACAACTACTACAAGGAATATCTAGAGACCTCCTAGTCCTAAGCCATCGACTACCCAGGAGAAGTGGCCAGGGGAGCACACCAGAGGAAGTTGAAAGAAGAAAAAGACCCACAAGCCACAGAGCCATATTTCCCTAACCTCGGACGATGTGGAATTAGTGCTGACAATAGTCGAGGAGAGACTATCTGAGGTATGGGAGAATGCAGAGAATCATAGGGCTTCAATCGCCGATCAACTGCAAGAGGTAAAGACTGCACTGGAGAATTTAAGTATCAGGGAAGAAAAGGCACCAAAAGAAACACCGATGAAGGTGAAGGAAGGAGTTCCAGTGCTTAAGACAATATAGTTTGCAGCACAACCCAGTGCCAATTTCATAATCACATCGGAGATGATTTTCATGGATGAAGAAACAATGTAGAAACCTATGAAATACATCGAGACATTAGATGTGGCATTGGCCAAGATTCCTACAAAAGCATTGTACAAACTTCAAGTGAGCATTGCATAGGAGATTCAGTCTAGAGAGAGAGTGGATGCCACAGATTTAGAGAAAAACCAGGCGGAGACTATCTCATTGAAGGAAGCCCTCAACCTTGAGGCACAACAGAAAGAGAAAGTGAAGAAGAAAGTGAAGGATATGGAGCAGAAAATATACATGTTGTTTCAAACAATTCTCGAAAGCACAAGTGACAAGGCGGGGTCATTGGGAGAGAAGTTGCATAGGATAAATTAGAACATTTAGTAGTACAAGGAGAAAATAAAAGAGAATGAGGAGCGGGTCACACCCACTACTCCCCTAGAATTCAGGGCGTGGTGGGAACATGAGGTGACAACAGTTGTAGAGAGAATTTGCCAAATTATTCATATATTCACGACACTATTAGAGAAGAGCACACATCTCTGGACCCACCTACTGAGAGGATTGGAGCCTCCATGAGCTATAGGAGAAGGAAGCCAAAATCCAGGCAGTAATGGAGGAAGTGAAGAAGCGGTATAAAAAAGTGTCACTTCCAGAGAAGATCGAGACCACCATAGAATTAAAGGATATTCAGTTGGAAAAGAAAGCATTGCAAGAACATAAGACAATGAGACAGATGTTGTTGGAGCCCCTACAATGAAAGGTAGAGCAAATGGTCATGGAGAGTGATGCAGCTAAGAAGAAAATTGAGAAGATCGGGGCTGAAGGCGAAGATATTTTATAGTCTCCCATCATGGATCAGGTGGTCACCAGTATGGCTGACAATATTATTCAAGCTCAAAAATAGTGCCAACACATAACAGAGATGTATGATGCACTGCAGTAGGTAGTGTCCGGAGCAGAAGGAAAGTAGTGATAGTGGAATAAGTCAATCAATGACTCAGGATGAGTCACGATGCCATTTTTGGGGGCTTGTTGGGAACAATCCCAGTTTGGGAAAAAGGCATGATGTGGAGACGAGACAATTGGAAAAAACTCATGAGAGGAACACATGCAAGAAGAAAGAAAAGAAAGACAACTAGGATAAAAGAAGCGGAAGAAAGTGCACATGCAGAGGAGAAAAGTGTGTAATACCAACATGCAAGAAAACCTAATTAGGTTACGATTTTGGTAAGACAATGTAACGGCCAATGAGCCAGGAGTAGATATAATTATACATATAGGAGGTCTAGGGGGCGGTTGGGTGTCTTTTATGGTTGTTATGAGTTACTCATATGAGATAGAGTAATAGTTCCGTGACACATATATGATCCGATACCTTTTTGTAAGATGTTGAGATATGGGAGGGAAAAGGGACTCAACCTTGAGGGTTAGATCRCAGGATGAGGATCCTGGTGAGATCTAGTCAGCCTCRTAAAGTTCGTGGAGTCTGAGTAATGTATGTATGAACAAATTTGTAGTGCACGCAGCGCCATGCATGATAGACCTATAATAAAAAAGCCTTAAAGCCAAATATTTGTGGACRTAGCCTAGGAGGGGGTGAACCACAGTAATTCATGTGTTGTGTGGAATGATTGTTGGTTATATAWTTGTTGTTAATGGTTAAATAATATATAAATTATTTATTGAAATAGTTATATCTTTGGATTTGGATGCATGCATAAGGAACAACRGGATAACTAAGATYGGYGGCTGACAAAAKATTGCTTAGTAAAATAAATAGAATCCACAACATGCACTAACAGATCCCCACTTAATCMTGTAATGCAATAACTTKAGCATTKCAATCACCCATTAAAACTATATTGGGTGAGACTACACAATAYACTCTGTGTACTACRTTGCCTTATGGTTTACCAAGAAGGSCGATAGTTTTAAAGGMTTTGTTGGAACCCTAGTAGACCTGAACCTGGGTCAACCATGTTAAAAGAATAGCTCATATAAGAAACCAACAAGAACCTTTAGAAACAAAAAATACATCTTTGATAATACATCTAGGGAAGCTTATCAATCTAAAGAAGATTTGGCAAAACAGTATGTTGAGAAAGGAAACCTGGCTATGGGTGAGATGAGGGAATTAGTCCCTGAAGTGGAAAATATTTCTCATCATAAATATTCTCTGTTCATAGTAAGGGATATTGAGAAGAGGACCTTTAATATAGTAGTTTCAGATGAAGACAAAGTATCTGAGATCAAGATAAAGTATGACAAAATCAGTGCTCTAGAAAAAATCAAATTCCACAAAAATACCAGTGATATGTTGTATTCTAATTACTTGAGTCTAATCTTGAAGAATTCAAAGTTGTCATTTGATGCAATAAAATTGGAAGGGAAGATGAGACAAGAAAAGGCATCCTGCAAATCTTGGAAGACTTAGGTCAAGAGGCTAGAATATGAAGGCCCCCAAAGGGTGAAATCCTCATTGGATGAGAAGAACAAGTTGATTCAAAGATTGAAGAAGAAACTGAAAATGTTTGCCACCGAGCATCCACAAACATCATAATTGGTTGCTATAGAACAGGATAAGGAAGCATTTTGACAAGAGGCATTGGACTACAAGAATAAATCGTCGTAGCTAGAACAAGAAAAAGTGAATTGGTCACAAGGAAAACCATAATTTCTTAACAAAGTTATAGTTGTATCTCTTGATACAGAACTTGGGCCAAGCACTGAAGGACTTGTCGAGTATATGTCACATGTTAGCCTAAAGGTAGGATAAATCAAGGGGTTAAAAGGGGACATAGAGAAATTGAAGTAAGAAATGAAAGCAAAGGATGAAAAAATGGCTCAATTTCAAAAGGAGAATCAAGCCTTGCAGGAAAGGATAGAAAAGATGAAAATAAGATTAAGAGGCAAAGGAATGTTGCAGGAAGACAAACATGTCATCTAGGATTCTATTGTTATTGAAGCTTCCAAGTTCATAGTATATTTAAACTTCATCAATGATAAATATAGCATGGCCATCACATCCATAAGCAGTAGCACTTTTGTAAATGAGACTTTGGCAAAGAAACCATCGGAGTGGACCCAAAATGTCATAAACTTGCTAAACTCCATCCTTGCTGTAGAAATTCAGACCATTGGAGTCAAAGATAGAACTACATTGATCATTTGGTCCGGGAGGGGCATTTCTAAACATAACCTGCTAAAATCAGTCCAAACCAAGGAAAGACAGATGAAGCAAAGTGTGCAAGAATTCAAGAACCCGTTTGAAGATTTTTTTATTAAAGGCCTCCCACCATTTTGGGATGGAAAAGGAAAGTTACATGATAAGTAATAATACAACTCTCACCTCACTCAGTGAAGAATGGATCACTCCAAGTTTGAAAAACTGGAGAAAAATCTGAAAGGAGCAACCCTGGTTGAACATCTTATTACAGATTTTGAGATTTTCAATCAATTCAAAGCAGTGAAAGTTGGGCTACCAGTCATGACATATGCCTCCTGCATTGACCTAGAGATCTTGATCAAAGAAATGATGTATTATGATATCCCTTATGACTTGCAATGGAAGGAGATCCTGCGGCTTGGTAAGACAAAGTGCATCTTTCCGGGGTCCAGCAAATGATGACCAGGTGTTAGTGAAGATGGTAGATCAGATAGAAGACCAGAATAGAAACAAGTGGCAAAGAAAGGAGTTGAAAAGTCACAGGAGTTAGAAGCCATAGCATCAAATGTTTCCTTGTTAATCATTGAAATAGGTCCCAATACCAAAACTTTCATTTGTAATTATTGTAATCAGTTTTAGAAGATGAAATATTTCATTTCAAGCATTGTAATCAGTTTCAAACCAAATTGAACTCGAACTTGTATAAATATTAGGAGTTCCAAATGTATTAAGGGTTGGCAGAAGTGCAAGGGAACAATTTAGATGTTTGAACTTGAATGTAATTTTCTGAAGCTAAATAGAATACATATGCAGAAGTCTTTGAAGTCTCCATGAAAATATTCTAATGGTGGTGATATGAGTTTTCTCTTCTCTCTTTGTATGTATTTCTCGTGTTTTGGATTCCATTAGCATTGCCTTATGTTTAAATTAGATAGTTTAAAGGACCAGAATTCATCGTATGATGCTCTTGGATTAAGCAATTTAAATTGTGTTAAGTTTCTTCATAACTAATTCATAATTCATTGCACTAATGCTCTGATGCAGTTACTTGTTTTCCCCTTTCTTCTTACACTCTACAAATTTCAATTTATAACTCAGATTCATCACCTCATTTAGACTTTATCCTTTGGAGCGTTCTACCGCCTAGTCATTCTTTCTATTTGTTTTTTGAAATTTGACTCCATAGCCCTCAGTGTCCGTCCCCTTCCTTTCCAACAAATTTATAAAAAAAAACCAAAACAACAAAACCTAGCCATTGGTTGTCAAAGAAACACCAAGTGATGCGAGAGAGCCCTCTCTGAGTTGAGCAGGCTAGTACCAAGATCTAAAGTTAGTTTGTAGGTTACCTATGGTGTTTGTTTTATCAGTTGAACAAATTTACAGAGTTCTATCAGGTGCCAAATCAAACTATCAACCTACAATCCATCATTCCCGACATGCTTGTCCCACCTCAAGAAGTATGACCCTTCTCTGCTCAATAGTCCCTCAATTGTCCCACTTCCTTTCCGAGCTTTAGCAACAGGCCAGATAAAAAGTCTCAGAGCCATGTAGTTCATTTTAGCACCTTCAGGAATCAATTCCCAACAATTCTCTTACCTAGAGAGATTGCTCATGGTCCTGAAAACCTGAATCTTCAATATCCCATGGGCGTGACAACCTGCCTCTTCAATATCCCAGGGGTGTGACAACCTACTTCTTTAGTCTAGCTCCCGAGCTAAATAGGTACATGTATGGATACATATATGGAAACATGTATAGGAAGGTACAGAGGACAACTCAATGACTGAGTCAATGATGATGGGAGGAATGAATGGATGAAAAAATCAACTAAGTCCAAAATATATGTATCCATGTTCCCAAATTGACACTTTTCATTGTTACACATTATTTTGGTCATCTTAGTGATCCATTGACAACATGTGTGCATGTTCCCAAAATATCTTGTCTTCATGAGGAAAGTGATTGCCTTTCTCTTCTCAAAAACCCTATTAAGTAAGGTTGTCGCATGCTTCATCATAAGCAGGGTGCGACAATCCCTGGTCATCACACTCTTCCCTAAAACTAGTTTGTGACGTCTCTGCAGGAAGCTCTACATCTAGGGTGTGATGATGTCAGAAGGCTAAGAAAAAGTCGAGCTTCACGAAATTTTTAAAAGGGGATCTTTTAGAATATGAGGTGGCATCTGTATGGTTGGGATCGTACTTACTTCTCTGATTTGGTGGGATCATCCTAATCTCTTAAACCATCTCTCTTTCCCTTATATAAGGAGGGATTTCTCATGGAAAATGTTAAGAAAAAAAGTAATATTATTGAGGGTTAAATTGGCTAAGATTGTATGGTGAATTATGCATTGGATCATTCTTGAGAGCCTCATTTTAATTCATCAAGTCATTGTGGATATTCTTCATTCAAGATTGGAGAAAAGGGTCATCATAAGGGGACCTTGCAACATCAAGGCTTTGATTGTAATCTCCACTTTCATTATTATATAATACAATGATATGTTTCTTTCCCATAAAACTCATCTCATTTTATTGTATGATTCCTTGATCACATACATAGGTTCTTTTTGAGTTTATTATTTCTTTCACTTTGGTTGGTTTTTGTTCCCTTGCAGATCCAATATCAGAGGAGCACAGGAGTGGAGCTAGGATGACAACGACAAGAGGAAGAAATATTTAAATGGTATGTTTCCCATCTCTTGCTAGATAGTAAACTCAATGATTAGAGCTTAAGGAAAGCATCATATTCTGTTTTGTTTTCTTCTAGATCTAGGTGGATCTAGGGAGATCTATTTATGTCCAAATTTACCGATAAGTACCATAATAGTCATGTTGGGAGATACTTTGGCCCACTTGTCCCCATCCTTATAACTTAGGATAAAATAATTATCCATACTTTATACTTTAAGGAATGTTAATATAATATTATTTTTTGGCTTAAGATCCCTAGCTTATCCCTTTTCCTTAACTTTTATCCCCCCCTTTCCATAACTAGTGGAGTTTAGTCCCCCATACTCTTTTATCATGGTCAGTGTACACACAGTGATGTATTTTATATTAATGATAAGACATATACAAAAATAGGCTCACTGGCCTTCAACATCTAGGCTCTCTTGCCTAATTCAACACATAAGCCTCCTATATTATAATAGTTGTCTCACCAACCTATAAAGCACAACATATACATAGTCCTTATGGCCTCAAAATCATTCGCACTTAAGTCTGTTGCACGCGGTATCTTGGAATGTGTACACTTCAACATTTTAGTTCGTCATGCATGTGCGCACTATACCATGGAAGGTGCATACAAAAATGATATCAAATAATTCACTAGCTTAAGAACATTTGCATTTACATTTATAGTTGGGGTTCCACCTAAGGGTATTCCAATCCCTTTCCCTTATTTATGCATTGTCCTCAGTGCATTATGTACAAATATACAACCAAAATTCAAAAACTCTCAAAAATATGTGGGTAGTATGCCCACATTGCATCCTCATTCTCCCAAGTAGCATCCTCAAGAACGTACTAGGTCCATTGGACCTTTACAAGACCTATGGCTCGATTCCAGAGTTGTTTGATTTTTCGCTCCTAAATGAATACCAGATGTACTTGGAAAGTGCCTTCTTGCTCCACCTGAAACACATTCGAATCATTAACATGATTAGCATCAGGTATATATTTCTTAAGCAATGATACATGAAATACATTATGAATTGTCATTGATGTAGGAAAGGAAAGGATGTATGCTACAGGCCCAATCCTCTCTAAGATTTCAAATGGCCCACAATACAGAGCTACCAACTTTGAACAATTTCCCAACTTCAAGGAAATTTTGTTGGCCTCCACTTTCAAGAATACATGGTCCCCCACTTTAAATTACCTATGGGTTCTTCCCTTATCAACATATATTTTCTACCTGTCTTGGGCAACCTTTAAATTTTTTTTTATTTTCAATATTTGCTCCTCCATTTGCTTGAGTAAATCTGGCCCAACCACTGCTATATTTGTTGGTTTATACCAACCTATCGGTGTGTTGCACCTTTTTCCCTATAGTGCCTCAAATGGGCTCATATTTAGAGATGTTTGGTACCCATTGTTATAAGAAAACTCTAACAAGTGTCATTATTCTTCCCATTTTGATGGTTTATCCATCACATACATACTCAACATATCCTCAATCACTCAATTCACCCTCTTTGTTTTTCCATCCGATTCTGGATGATAAGTTGTACTAAAATTCAAATTTGTTCCAAATCCGTTAAATAATCCTTTCCAAAAATTTGAGGTAAATTTTGGATCTCTGTCAGACACAATTGTCTTCGGTATACCATGTAATTGATTAATTTCTCTCATATAAACATAAGCAATGTTGGTTGCATTGTGAGTGAGATTTACTAGAATAAAATGGGCAACTTTAGTAAGCTTATCTACCACTACCATGATAGAATCATGTTCCTTTTTTTGTTAGGGAAGTTTGGTGATGAAATCCATTGCTACAAATTCCCATTTCCATTGAAGAATGGGTAATGGATGTAGTAAACTAGTTAGGTGTCTATGTTCAACCTTTACCTTTTGACACTCCAAACATTTGGCAATAAAATCAACAACTTCTTTCTTCGTGCTAGGCCAATATTGGCTCTTGATAGCTGCAATAGTTTTCTGATAACATGGGTTCCTAGCATAAGGTACATTATGCATTTCTCTCAATATCATATTTTTCAATTCCAGGGAATTTGGTACATAAATTCTTCCCTTGTATATGAGAATTTCATTATTTTCTAGCTTATAGTCTTCAATTTTCTATTGTAAAATACCTTGATGTAATTTTTCCATTAACTCCTTGTATTGCAAATCTAATTTTGTGGCCTCCAAAATTTTGTATTTCAAATCTGATTGGYACATGCTAATGGTTGTAGCATGAAACTCATGCACTCTTYTGCTSAGGGCATCAACYACTTTKTTCTCTTTCCCTTTGATGTGCTTTATATCAAAGTCATATTCACCAAGAAATTCTAGCCATCTTCTTTKCCTATCATTTAGAGTTGGCTGATCAAATAAATATTTCAGACCATTATGGTCTGTCCTTGGCTCAAAAAATTTCCCCATGAGGTAGTGTCTCCATTTCCTYAARGCATGAACTATGGCTTCCAAMTCCAAATACTAAGTGGCATAGTTYYTTTCATGCTCCTTCAACTTCCTTGATGCATAACATACAACAAACCCATTTTGACTGAGGACTCCACCAAGTCCTTGTTTACATGCATCTGTGCATACAATAATGTCTTCATTTGGACATTCAATCCTTAAAATTGGATCACTTGTTAATAATTATTTCAAGTGTTGGAAACTCTTTTTATAATTCATTGAAACTTCACACCCTTCTTTTGCAAGGAAGTGAATTGGTATGCAATCTTTGAGAATCCTTCAATAACTCTCCTATAGTAGCCTACAAGGCCCTTGAATGATATGACCTTCATCACATTCTTTGGCACTGACCATCCTCTAATGGATTCTATATTCTTAGGATCAACTGTTATCCCTTCCTTAGAAATGATATGCCCCAAATAATGAATATGCTTCTAATAAGATGAACACTTTCTTAGTTTGGCATACAACTGATTCTCCCTTAATACTTGTAATACCATCCTCAAGTGTTGTTCATTCTCTTCCTCCAACACAGAATATATAAGAATGTCATCTAAG
The DNA here is from genome assembly GCA_032191745.1 of Picea mariana. NCBI lineage: Eukaryota > Viridiplantae > Streptophyta > Pinopsida > Pinales > Pinaceae > Picea > Picea mariana. Next base: position 9,226 of record JASDQU010030837.1, on the reverse strand, counting down.
AATACAATAACAAACTTATATAAGTACTCTCTTAAAATACCATTCAATAAACACATGAATATAGATGGTGCATTTGATAATCCAAATGGCACCACTATGAACTCATAATGACCATACCTTAATTTGAAAGAAGTCTTGCTAATATATTCTTATTTAATTCTTACTTGATGATAACTGGACCTAAGATCATTATTGGAGAATATTTTTTCATCTTTCATTTGATCAAAGAGGTCATCGATCCTTGGAAAAGGATACTTATTCTTCATAGTTACCTTGTTCAACTGCCTAAAGTCAATGAAAAGCCTCAATATTCCATCCTTTTTCTTCACAAATAAAACTGGGGCACCCCAAGGTGACACACTTGCATGTATATATCCCTTCTTCAGGTGTATATACCTCTTCCATATGAGATGCAAACATTTGACACCCTTTTTTGTGATATTTCTTCAACTGCAATGCTGAAATTTCTCTGATGGTTATTGCCATGGGAATTCCATGCACTGTCTTTAGGTTCCCTTCCTCATCCAAGAAAGTAAATTTCATGTTATGACAGTCTAGGATAGCATGATGTTGGTCCAACCAATCCATCTGAAATAGACAATCATAGAAACCTAAAGTCAATATGTTCAAATCTTCCCTGGTGTTCAGTCCATTCATATCCATAAGACATGACTTAACCATCTCATTAACTTTTATTTTGGCTCCAGTAGCCAACTACACCAACCAAGATTTTACATGCTTTCTTATTAGAAAATGAAAACTTTCCACCATATTAGGATCTATATAACTATGAATAGCACCTGAATCAATTAAAATAGCAATGGTTTGGTTGTTGATCATACCTTGTACTTCAATCATATGTGACTAATATTATGCTTGCTTGTTGTCCAAGGCTACATAGATCCTTGGTACATTTATGCCCATGTCTTCCATTGTTTCATCTTTTTGTACATTGTGAACAGTCCTCACTTTTTCACCTCTATGATGGGAATATCTAAAAATATGATCTCCTTTACAACCCCAACATTGAATAGGTGGCTTCCTTTGCCTTTTCCCCCTTGTCTCAATCATTTTGGGTTCTCTAGAAGTTGGTTGTCCCTGGGGATTATTTCTGAACAATGGTCATTTAGTCCCCTTCTTTCTCTGGTCCATATTGAATTTCTTCTTTCCTTCCCAAGATTTTTGGAAAGTTGGCCTTGATTTTTGTTGATCATATAGGCATTTATCTCACCTTATGGCCTCCTCTAATGTTTTCGGATCATCATATTGTATTTTTTCATTGATGAATGATGGAAATCCACTCAAATACCTTTGAATATTAACTATCCCATCCTTGATTAAAGAAACATACTTCAGTATTTCTTAAAACCTTATTTCATATTCATATATGGTTATAATCCCAAGTTTGAGTTCAAATAACTCTTTCATTTTATTGTCATAGTATCTCTTAGTCAACTATTTCTTTCCAAAATACTTCTTGAATTCATTCCAAGTAACATTTTTCTCTTTAATGTGTTGCACCTGCAAAATTTGATCCCACCACATGGATGAATTTCCCTTGAATTTATAGATGGACATTCTTCCTTCTGCATGAGAATAATAATTATGCAATTTAAAATGCTTTCTCATGCTCAACAACCATGTCTCTGCATGTTCATCCTTCTTGTCCTTGCCATCAAATGTAGGAGGTTTGATTTTTTTCATTTCTCCTCGTAGCTCATCCACCTCATACCTCTTATGCTTCCTTATAGGGTATGGACTTGAGCTAATGTGTTATCTCTTATTGGAATGCTTCAGGGAGCGATGGTGATGTCTACTAACACTTATGATTCTTCTTTTCTCATCAGGAGACCCATGACTTCTTGATTTTCTTGAGCCACTCTCCTTATCCAATTTATTTTCTATTATGTTCAAGTTATAAATTAAAGTCATGTTAAATTCCTCCTTCTTATCCTTGTCTCTCATAATCCTTTCATTATCATCTTTATGGATTTGGACATCTTTTTGCAAATTTTTAATGGTTTCTAACATATTCATGTTTTCATCCCTTCCTTCTCCATGTCCATTGGAGTTTGTTCCTTCAATGCCCGTATGGACATTCATCCCTCTGATATCATCTTCCTGGATTTAATCCACCTATGCATATTCCATTCCTATACACTCTATTTTTATCCTTATATGATCTAATTTTTGTTAAAACTGCAAAATGTGCAGCCAATAGAACTTTGTCAGAATAATTGTTTCAACAATTTCATGAAAATATGAACCATTCTGGTTCAATAATGCATCAGAATTATTTCTTCTAGTTTCCTAAAAATTGAATGCTCAGATCAATTTTATGGGTGAATATTTATATTATACTATCCAATACCTTTGCAATGCCTTCTTCCATGCTCAATTCTGAGTCTTGAGCAGAAAGTTATGGTTATTTGAAAATTGTCCCTTAATTTTTTTGTTCACTCTTCAACTTGGTGCAATTTTGCACTATAATTATGTGATTTTGCACCTAATCCATTGGAGTTTTATTAAGACATCAATCGGGTTTCTTAATATTCATAATTTGGACATTTTGTCCAAGTTTCACCTCTTTCTGAGTTCTAGGTTGCTAGTTACAGTCTACTGAAGTTCTAGGCCAATTAGTGTTTTTGATCTAGAATGCTACATGTAGCTTATTTTCCATATTAAAAATTTTTAACATGCCCATTAATTTAATTCAAATATAGGATTTTATTCTGTGTTTCAATATATTTCCACAGAATTCTCCTGCGCTTCAATCTGATTCCGGACCAGAAAGTTATGGCCCTTCGAAGTTAGTTGGGTCTTAAAATTTACCCTCCATTGTTTGTCTTGAAACTTCCTCATAAAAGCTCTGTTTGATGAATGGTTTACACCATTAGAAAGATATCTCTGGGATATTTAATTTGAGATGAAAATATATATTGTACCTTGGTACAATTTTTTACACTAGTACACTCTATTCTTGGGGTTTCTGAGTAGCTAAAAACACTATTTAGGGCCTCAAAAATGTGCCGCAAAAAGATGACCTTCAAACAGTATAAAATGTAGACCATCCAAACGACTTCACTCGCAAAAATTTGAACCCGCACACCCATATTTAGCATGTGTACCAACACCATAAGGTAGTTCAAGCTTTGTACACCTATAACCAATGTGGATCACTTCTCTGGCTTTCCAATAACTGGTGTGCACTACTTTTGTGTCGTGCACCAATATCCACCGCTCACAATTTAGGTTCATGCACTAATACATGTTGTGCATAATTTTTGGGTCATGTGCTAATATTTTGTGTGCATTTTACTCTACGGGATGCACCATTCCAAATTTGAGTACACCCCCACCATGCACCAGTACTCTGTGCACACCATTAACTAAACTGTCGTGCGACAACATTTACCCACATTGTGCATGCACCAATAAAATTACTCTGTGCTCTATCAATACTGCACACACCACGTGCACCATTATTATATGTGTGCACACCGTGCACACTATTATTATGCATGCGCCACTCAATTTGTACCGCGCAATGATAAATTTAGTGCACACACCCGCGTACCAAAATTTTCTACGCATTACAACTCTACATCGCACACAGCTAAAATTAAGTGTGCACACCCATATGCCAATATTTTTCCGCACAATGCCACTCTGCACTGTGCAACACCAAATTTTAGCGCACGTGCATGTACGCCAATATTGTTTTCTGTGTAATGCCACTATGCACCGTGCAACACCAAATTTTAGCATGCACACCCGCACGCCAATATTTTTCCGTGCAATTCCACTTGGCACCGCAAATTGCCAAATTTTAGTGCATGCATCCACGTGCCAATATTTTTCCACATATCAAAATCTTTTCATTGCACATCAATTCCTTGTGAATTCCACTGCAAAAATTAGGGCTTTTGCCTAAATTTTTCCCAATTTTTACCATAGACATTTTGCAACTATAAAATTTGTTCAATTTCACCCAAATAACACCAATTTAGACTTTGCAAAAACAAATCGCTATTGGTTGACATTTATGGAACAAATGTTTCCCAAACTCAATTCATAAATTGAGAATTTTAAATCAACTAATATCGCTCCATCTATCATGGCTTCCCTGTAACTTCAAATTCAACCAATTCTAGGTTTGAATTTTCTAGAACAGATACTAAATCAAGAATATCTCACCATTTGGCCAAATTTCCCAATCTTCCCATGAATTAAACAATGAAAATTGGGGATTTTTCCCAATTCCACACAATTGCTTCTACTTTTTTACCACGGACACTCTATAACTTGAAATTTGGCCACCTCAAAATAATTCTCTATGAAATTTCACTTCAATTCAACTTGTTTGGACCATCCAGGATCAGTGTTGAAAACTGGAGCTCTGATACCATACTGTAACATACCTGGCCACCCAGGTCATGCCATCAAAAAACTTTTATGTTCTGATACCATATTGTAACATCCCCAACATCCAACTGGTATATGCCACGTAAATGTTTTTGAAATGTATGCAAATTAAAACATATACACACAGAAACTCTTGTGGAACTTTATATATATAACATAAAAAAGACAATTACATTCTATAAATGCCCATATTCATACGGAAATAATAGTAAATATATACATGCAGCATATATAGGAAATACCCATGAATATAAAGACATGTATAAACCACACACAAGAAAAACCTATAAAAATAAACACATAAATAATAATGCAACATATAAATTAACACAAAGTTGACACTTATCTTGGTAAGAATATCACCAAATACGTGCAGAGCTTCCATGACCCTCCCATCCTTAGACCATGCTACTCATCACTCTCAGCAGTGGGTCACCCCCAAGCTGGGACTAAACTCCACCCGAGTAAGGGGATTCTTAACCAGGCTGATGTATCTTAGACAATAGGAAAGACTTTGTCATAGGTGCCAACTCAAAATAACAACCTATAGTCCCTCATTCCCCACATGTATGTCCCACCCTGGGAAGTGTTCCCCTTCTCTGCTCAATAGTCCCTTGGCTGCCACACTTCCTTTTTGGGCTTCAGCAACAGGTCGGATAGGAAGTCTTAGAGCCTTGTAGCTAAATTTTATCACCTTCGGGAATCAATTCCCAACAATTCTCTCACCTAGAGAGATTGCTCACGGTCATGACAACCTACCTCTTCAATATGCCAAAGGCCTAACAACCTGCTTCTTCAGTCCAGCTCCTGAGCTAACTAGGTACCGGTATGGGTATGGATACAAGTATGGAAATAGGTATAGGAATGTACAGAGGACAACTCAATGAGTGAGTGAACGATGATGGTAGGAATGAATGGATGAAAAAATGACCTAAGTCCAAACTATATGTAAGCATGTTACCAACTTGAAACTTGTCATGTTGGGAGCTACTTTGGCCCACTTGTCCCCATCCTTAGAACCTAGGATAAAATAATTATCCATACTTTATACTATAAGGAATATTAATATAATATTCATTTTTGGCTTTATCTCCCTAGCTTAGCCATTTTCCTTAACTTTTAGCCCCCCCTTTCCCTAACTAGTGGAGTTTAGTCCCCCATACTCTTTTATTGTGGTCGGTCTACATGCACCGATCTATTTTATATTAATGATAAGACATATAAAAAAATACGCTCACTAACCTTGAGCATCTAGGATCTTTGACCTAATTCAACACATAAGCCTCCTAGCTTATAATAACTGGCTCACCAGCCTATAAAACACAACATATACAGAAAGGATCTATGGCCTCAAAATTTCATGCACTTAATTATGTTGCATGCAACATCCTAGAATGTGCACACTTCAAAATTTTAGTGTGTAGTACATGTGTGTACTATACCATGGAAGTTGCATACAAAATTGATATCAAACAAATCACCAACTTATGTACATTTGCATTTACATTTGTAGTTGGGGTTCGACCTAGGGGTATGTTGACGGGCGAAATTGACCGCTTGTCAACTGGAGGAGTGAATCCGGTCCGGGGTTGTCTAAATAACCCAATCAATTTTGATCAATCCACTCTGACAGGTTTAGCATCTCCGTTAGCTGATCTAAGTCCTACGAAAGTGGAAAGACAAAACTAAAGAAACTAACTAAAAAAAAAAAAAAACAGCTGCTGAAAATTATATACACATCTAATATATTAACAGTTTGCTAACTAATATTTATAAGATAGTCATTCTACTTATTAAATGTATAGTGCATCGATATGATTAAATCTCTATTATATGTACAGTATTCACAAAATGCAAATTTTGATCAAAATCTGCGAAAATTATATATGAATTGACTTATGACAGCGAAGCTAGTGTTTTTGATTTTTTATAACTTTTGTAAATAGGAAATGAAATGGTAGATATCTAGTTGAGAAATAAAAATAACAATCGATACAATGTATTGAACTACAGGAAATTCTCATATTAATTAAACTAATAAAACGAAACTAGGAAACTGACCTGAAATATTATCTCCTATTCATCCTGTGCATAGCATACATGTTTGCTATTTGATGAGGCCAACCTGAATCAGATCTTTACCAGTGCTTCTCGTAAACGTGAGGCAATAAAAACTGAATGCTAATGACAGAACATGTAAAGCATGTAGCAACAACAAGTTTATAATTTAACAAATGATTACATTAAGATAAATCTCGCTGCAAAGATTTGTATATGACTGCTCTTTTAATAAAGAAGATTAACTTTCTATTCATTAAATTGAAACAGGATAATTGTTGTACATAATATGAGAAACATAAAACATAGGCATCATATAAATCTAATCACATCAATCTGTAACGAACTGTGATATCTAAAGTAGTCACAATTCAATTGCAAATCAAAATGAGCAACACTTGAATGAAATTATGATATATCGAAGCTAAAGTTGTACCAACATCAACCTTCCATTCAAGTTTGTCAATCATAAACCCATAGTTTATGTTCCCAAGTAGTGATGGTCTTTGTTTACAAAATAATACATTTATAAAGGCCACATGGTCAAAACATTCCTTGTGGAAATTATCAAAGTTGTTGCAAAAATTGTGGGAAATACAATCTCCCAAATTCCCTTTTCTATCTAAAACTAACAGCCTAATCTAAAACCATGTAAAGAAATAGCATGTTCAAAGATACCACCATCGATCCAATCTCCTTTGGAATTCGTATGTACCTAAAAACGCACAAGAATACATGATTTCAGATTGCATTTTAGTTGTAAAATCAACAAATTCGAATTTTAGTAACTAGCTACAGAATCTCACGATTCTATAGCTAGTTATTATTATAAACAGAATCGTGTTTTATCAATTCAATCAAAATATAAATAGATGCAATTTGAGCAAACAAATCTTGTATACAAATTCAAAACAAAAACAAAATCATCCTAAAATTACTTTTAAAATACCATACCTCAAATTCAGGGATTTTCATCAAGCTATTTTTGAATTGACAATGGCAGTGGCCGCCTCCACATTTTTAAAGACAACAGAGCCTGTGGTATTCTATCTTTTATCATTAGCTTGCAATTTGTCGTTTTCCTTAGTTAGCACATTCACTCGGTCCTCCAAGGACTTGATCTGAGATTGGAGCAAAGGGACATCTGTATAATATCGGTCGAGCCATGACTTACATTCATTACACTATGGTCGAACAGGCTGTGTATTTACATGTGAGGAACTTCTTAATTGACCATTAGGTTCTCTGTCGAGTTTAATCCCAGGGAATTTGGGGTCGCCTCTAAGACACGGTGGGAGGTTCGTCACATAGTCATAGGGCTTAATTGAGCAAAGTCCGTGTGAGTATGGATACTCTTCGGTTAGAAACCGTTCGATTTCGGAATCAGAATCTTCACTTAACAAAATTGGTTTTTGGTCTGTGTTTTCTTTAGGTTTGTTACGAGCACACTGTGAAACCTAACGCGTGGCCTTTTTACCCTTGTAATTAATATCACTGTTACTTTTACCCTTTTTCCTTGCAGACTTTTTAACAGGCTTACCACCATTTTTTGGACATGAGTCGGGTAGGGTGTCGGGTTGGGTAGCGTTCAGGTAGATCGAGGGTTCAAAAGAGGGCAAGAGCGAATGAGGGGGAATGACTGGCCCGACAAGGGTTTCTGTAACAATGGATTTGTCAATTAGTCCTATCTCAGGACTGGAAAAACCATTCCTTAACAAGAAAGCATCCCAACAATCGCCATTCAACTTCAACTGATGAACCATAATAATTTTAATTAAACAGTGGTGGAAGAGGCTGGAGTCGGCTTTCTCCCTTTTGAAGAACTTATCCATTTTATATAAACTCTGAAGGAGAAAATATGGCATGTTTAAGGGAAAATCGATGAAACTCATGAGCAATCACAAGTGGTATAGGAAAACTAGACCATATCTACCCTCACATGTAACGAACTGTTTGATAATAGCCAACAAATCATGCCATCTAGGTTTTTGTAAGGCCCATAAATATATATCTAAACATTGTTATCCTCACAAGAAATTATTTCTTAACTAAAACAACATTTATTCATAATAATATCAATCTTCATACCAGCGACTTCAGCAAATTAGATTAATCAAATATTAACGAATTCATAGTAGAATAAATAAATGCATAATTCAACGGGGTACCTGGTTCTGATGCTATTTGTGTTGCCAGCTGCCTTGCTGCTGCTGCTCTCCTGCTACCTGCTACACAGCCCAGTCCTGTTGCAAACACAAAAAAATTGCCCAAAACTATTGTCCACCCTGCCAACTAGGAAAACGACCTAGCTCCAGGATATCTACGGATATCCTGGCCCTCCGAGCCCAAATCCTCTAGCACCTCGGTGCCTGCCTGATCAAATAGATCTCACAGCCCCTCTCGGCTCTCTCCCATAGCAAGAAAATAGTCTCCCGTAGAATAGATTCCCCCCTCCAACTCCTTCCTTCCATCCTTATCCCCCCCCTTCATCAACACTCCACCTTCCATTAAATTCCTTATCCCTCCATTTAATTACCCTTATCCATTCATTCATTACTTATCCTAACATATTGGATACGTTATCCCTTGTGGGATACGTAACCCAATTTAAACATTATATTTTATTATCCACCCCTTATTTAATACTTTATTAATTAATTAATTAATTAATAATCAAATTAATCATTAACCATATTGATTAAAGAGTTAATTATACTTAAATTAATCATAATCAAGAATAACT
>JASDQU010030836.1:0-22342 GCA_032191745.1 Picea mariana | reverse complement strand
TGAATTATAGTACACTCATCACTTAACTTTATTATTACCTTCTAAAAATCTCTTAAACCACTTTGACTACTTTGACCTTTTGGGGCTTCTAGATGACTCATGAGGGTTCTCGAACTTCACATGGCCATAACTCTCCAACCATAGGGATTTATGTGAGGTTCCACATAACACTGGAAATGGCATGACATGTACTATCCATATAGAATAGTGTTACCTACAAATATATCAAAAATCATACTGTTATCCATCAATCAAACTTGGATCCATTACCCAAACCTGGGTTCTCCAACTTTCTTCAAGGGTTGACATCAATGACAACCAACCTTAATCAACATTACTATCATTTTTGTACATGAAATTGCCAAAGATATGCTTTGTTTTTCTTGTTCCGGGAAGGTACACAAATTACACTTCTTTGTCTCAAATTTCTGAGACGTAGACTTTGTTGACATTGGTGACCAGTGAGAGGGGGTTATTTCTTAACACAACCTTAGTCTAGCCATCCCTTTAGGCCACCGGGGATGCCTCTCTTGGGATAGACTTTATTCTACTCCTAAAAGTGGGGATTTACTATTGAGGTGACAATGATATGATATCCTGTTTGTTACACCAATTTCCTTTACTTGTCTTGGGATTTGGACAAGTTTAGATTGTGCGATAACAATACCCATGAATTCTCAAGGAGAAACTACAACTTATTTTCCCATTTACTGAACTATAACATCATATGTTATAACTGCAACAATTATGGGCATATAACAAAATTTTGTAGAAGTGATTTCACAAAATGTTAGAAAGAGGAAGCCCTAAGAATCATGGAAATAAATCATGAACAAAAGGAACTAAAGTAAGAAAAATCCTTGTTCATTCAATCTGCACTTCATGCATAAAATAATAAGGATAGGTGGTACATTGACAATGGGCGCTCTAGTCACATGACTGGAGATAGAACAAAGTTTATCACCCTAAACAAAAATGAAGGCAATGTTACCTTTGGAGACAATGGAAGTTCAAAGATAGTTGGAAAGGGAACTCTCAGTCTTGACAACAAAAGAGCTATGATTGAAAAGGTTTTGTGTGTTGAAAACTTGAAACATAATCTTCTTAATTTAAGCCAGATGCATGACCAAGGACACACTCTTACTTTTGACTCCAAAGAATGTGAGATCATAAAATCACATTCAGGCAAGTTGGTTGCAAAAGCAACTAGGACCCCAAACAATTTATACATTCTTGATGAAATTAATGGAGAAAAATGTCTCATGGGGAAGATAGATGAATGTTGGTTGTGGCATAAAATAATGGGCCATATGAACTTTGATAACTTGGTAAAAATTAGTACCAAACAAGCAGTAAGAGATATGCCAAAGATCACAAAACCCTCAAGCATTGTTTGCAAGCAGTGCCAACATGGAAAACAATCAAGGGTGAGCTTCAAGTCAAAGGAATATGCAACATCCAAGCCGTTGGAACTTGTGCATACAAATCTCTGTGGACCAACAAGAACAAAAAGTTTGCAAGGAAAAATCTACTTTATGTTTGTCATTGATGATTATACATGAATGACTTGGGTTACTTTTCTTAAAAATAAATTTGAGGCATTTGAGAAATTTAAAGCATTCAAAGCTTTAGTTGAGAATGATACTGATACGAAAATCAAATGTTTAATGTCAGATAATGGAGGTGAATTTAAAACAAATGAATTTGAAGAATTTTGCGAAGCTCATGGAATAAGAAGACAATATTCAATTGCAAGAACTCCTCAACAAAATGGAGTAGTTGAAAGGAAAAATAGACATGTACATGAAATTTCCAAGACAATGTTAAATGAAACAAATATGTCAGAAAACTTTTGGAGAGAAGAAATTTACACTACTGTCTACATTCTAAACATAGGGAAAATCAGAGTCAACAGTGACAAGACACCCTATGAACTGTGGAAAGGTCGACCAACATATGTCAAACACTTCAGAATCTTTGGAAGCAAGTGTTACATAAAACAAGATGATGAGGATCTAGGTAGGTTTGACTCAAGAGAAAATGAAGAAATTTTTCTTGGATATTCATTAAGAAGCAAAGCCTATAGATGTTACAACAAAAAACTATAGAATATCGTTAAAAGCGTTAATGTCAGAATAAATGAAGAAATACCACACAACAACAATATGGAAGCAAAAGAATATATTACAACAAAGAAGAAGAAGAAGAAGAATACGAATAAGAAGAACAACAAGAAGAAGAAGATACAAAACACCAAGATACACAAACACCATCAAGGTTCATGCAAAAAAATCATCCAGAAAACTTTATTCTTGGTGATAAAAATGACAGGACTTAGACTAGGAGAAAATTGGCAAGCATTTCTGAATAGGTAAATCTCTCTTTACTGTCCAAAATATGGCCTAAATGGTTTTCATAATCCACTAATGATCAACATTGGGTGAATGCTATGGAAGAAGAGTTAAATCAGATTAAGAAAAAATAGACATGGGAACTTGTCCTATGACCCAAAGATAAAAATGTGTTTGGTACAAAGTAAGTATTCAAAAATAAGTTAAATGAAGATGGAAAAGTATTAAGAAATAAAACAAGACTAGTCTGTAAAGGGTAAGCTCAAGTAGAAGGTATTTATTTTGAAGAAACCTTTGATCCTATTGCAAGACTAGAAGTTATTAGAATGTTTTTGGCATTTGCAAGCTTCAAGAATTTTAAGGTGTATTAGATGGATGTCAAGTCAACATTCCTAAATGGAGATTTAGAGAAAGAAGTGTGCGTTGAACAAACTGAAGGATTCTTATTGTAAAAAAATGAAGATTATATTTGTAGATTGAAGAAAACAATTTATGGATTAAAGCAAGCTCCCAAAGGATGGTATTCAAGACTTGACAAGTACTTGCAACAACAAGGTTTCAAAATAGGAAGGACATATACCAATCTTCACATCCAAATAGACATTGTAGAGATGATGATCATTGTAGTTTATGTGGATGATATCATTTTTGGAAGTAATGCTCATAGAATGATCCAAAATTTTGTAGAATAAATGCAAAAAGAATTTGAGATGTCTATGCTTGGAGAACTATCATTCTTCCTAGGGTTGCAAATTTCTCAAACCAACAAAGGAATATTTATTTGTCAGACCAAATACATCAAGTAGATGCTGAAGAAGTTTGAAATAGAATATTGCAAACCTGTCAGCACACCCATGGTCACTGGACATAAACTAATCAAAGAGGATGAATGAAAGGAAGCTAATCAAACTATATATATATATATATAGGAAACTTACTATATATGACAAATTGAAGGCTAGATATAATGCAAGCAATAGGGTTGGTTGGAAGGTTTCAAGTTGCACCAAAGGAAACACATGTGGATGCAGTAAAAAGAATATTCATATATCTGAAAGGCATGTTGGACTTTCGTTTATGGTATCCCACAGGAAAGGACTTTCGTTTGACATCTTACACAGATGCATATTGGGAAAGTAGTGTGGATGATACAAAAAAACACCAGTGGTGGAGTGTTCTTTCTGGGAAACAGTCGAGTGTCTTGGTTCAACAAGAAGGAATCATCAATTTCCCTACCCACAACATAAGCATAGTACATTGCAGTAAAAACAAGTTGTACACAAGTCCTCTAGATGAAACAAATGTTGAAGGACATTCAAGTAGAGTATAATCAACCAATATCAATATTGTGTGACAATACTAGTGCAATAAATATCTCCAAGATTCATGTCATGCATTCAAAGACAAAGCACATTCGAATCAAGTATCATTGCTTGAGAGAGAAAGTCACATAACAGAATGTCAAGTTGGAATATATTGACACAGAGGAAAATGTTGTTGATATCTTTACAAAACCTCTTCCTAGAGAAGTATTTGAGAATCTTAGATAGAAATTGGGGGTGTTACCTATGCCATCCAATCACTAAAGCACTACAAGAGGAGCACAAGATCAAGGAGTGATGTAGAAAAATAAGAAGGTTGTTGGTTGTAGAGAAGAAAATGAAGAGTATAGTGCAAGGGAGAGAATATCCCTTTTCCATTGATGTCAAAGGGGGAGAGTATAGAGAAAGGGGGAGATTTGCAGAAAGAGAGACTTGTATGAAGAAGATGAGTACCAAAATAAATAAGTGTTGCAATCAATGAAAAAGGGGGAGATTGTTGGAATTTTTGTTGTTAGTGATGTCAAAAAAAGACATGTGTGTGACAATTATGAATGCCATTGCTATCACAAGCGTAGGAGACTGATTGTTGTCAATGATAGGGGGAGATTATGAATGTCTCTATGAATTGATGAGATTTTGTATGTTTAGTTGTTAAGGAGGTGTCTCATCTTGTGAATCGAACTAGATAGAGGATTCCCCTGTTGGTTGATGAGCCTCTATGCGCGAAGATGACTATGCGTTGTTAATTTTCTACAACAATTATGTGTTTACCTTGAAGACGAAGTGACTATGTGTGAAACAGATTCAGGGCTGCATAAGAATAACAAGAATTTGAATGCAAGTGAAAGAGCCACAAAACCTTACACAAAGTATTAACTTTTGTCGTAGAAAATTGCGGACCCAGAAGTGGATAAATATTGACCGTTGATCATTGGAGATCAACGACTAAGATCAAAGGATTGGGACCCGATACCCAGTGGGCAAGTTCAGATGCCACACCAATGCCACTTATCCAGTAAGATGAGTGTCACATCATAGGGAGTCTATGTCATTACCACATCAGTGCCATAACAAGTAGCTCTATAGATGCCACTTGCAGTGCCACATGTCAGGACACGTACTGATGCCACATCATCCAATATACATGTAGAATAAGTCCACGTGTAAGCATCCTCATCTACAACATCAACACAATGGATTGGAACAATTGGATTCATGTGTATGTATAGAATAATCACAAAGTTATTGTGGCCCATGCTGAAATTTAGAAAAATTGACTAAGTATCGGGACAAAGGTGGATTTCCGCGGAGTGGCAGAGAATCAAGAGTATGTAAAGAAACAATGAAATAAGTGTGAACCCGTGGGTCCGGAAATTTACTAAGTATCAAGATATCGTGGAGTTAATGAAGTGTGACAGGTCGGTGAGATGAAGGAGATGTCTTGCAGAGCACAACGAATTATAAAAACTTGTCTAAGTATGAGGAATCAGTTAGATGGATGGGGTCACAGATATAGACAAGTGAATCGGGAAAATGCCTTAGACCCACAATGAAATGCTTGGAAAAGTTTCTAAGAATGGGTGCAAAATAAGTGCGGTAGAACACGAAGGTGTATTATGGCGGCCACTAAAGTTTGAATGCAAATGCCTTAGACCTACAGTAAAATGCTTGGAAAAGTTTCTAAGTATAGGTGAAAAATAAGTGCGGTGGTGTATTCTAGAGGCCGCAAAAGTTTGAATGCAAATATCTTGGACCCACGATGAAACGCTTGAAAAGTTTCTAAGTATGGGTGCAAAATAAGTGCAGTGGAATGTGAGAGTGTATTTTGGAGGCCAGGAAAGTTCGAATGGAAGAAATGATGGTCTTAGACCTACAATGAAATGTTTTGATCACTGAGATTGAATTAGAGTCCAGATCAGACAATTGTTGAGTGTCAAGGTCATGTCCAATGCTTTGGTGGCCAACAATAACAGATCTAGGGTTTCCATTTAATCCAGTGACTGATCGAATGACGGTTGTGCATTTTGGTTGCATGGTGTGTTTTTGTGGACAATAAACAAACCAACGATAGAGATTAAATCCGAAGGAATGATTACACGATTACAGAGCGACGAGTGTCATATGGTATATCTTGATAGCCAGTGAATGAGATCAACGATGGACATTTAATTCAAAGGCAGATCCGATGAATGCTGAGTATTGAGTGATATGTTGTGGGTTCTAAGACCCAATGGTCCCAATATGCTAAGAAGAGATCAATGTTGATCAAGAACCATATCCAACGAGTGCGGTGTAAGTTTTAAACCTGTGAAGTAAAGCAATGCATATAGATCCTTAAGAAAAACATAATTTAATCAATGGCTCATACATAGAGTACACAAAGATTTTATACCGGAAACCCTCAACCGGGAAAACCTTTCTTATATTCATTATATCGAATTTCACCATTCACTATACAATATATACAATGTTCTTAGGTATTACGTAGATACCAAAACCTTAATCCCTAAAACCGGGATTATTTTTAGTAAACCGCTAAAAATAGCAAAAACCGCCCAAACAAAAAATTTCAGGGCGCTGCCCTGAACGCTGCACATAAGTAGGGGGGGCATACCTGCCCCCCTAGGAAAGCGCTCGGCGCACACAGCAGAAATGGAGCACTACTACGAGGGATCGTCAGATGTAGTTGTCATATCTGACGCACCCACACACACACATGCAAAGAATATAACACATACCCAACATGCTGAACTATGAGGTCGTTTGCGTGTTGTATTAGATAGAGAATAAGAAAAGATTGATGGTTGAGATTAAATCAAGGTTAGATTGGACGATTGTTGAGCATAAAGTTTTGTAACGCGAACATAGAAAATTTTTGAGGAGATCTGGAACTGACCCCATGGACATATTTTTTGTGGACAAATCCATGGAAGCATGGATTGTATATATATATATATATATATGTATATATATCATTGTCGGAATCTGTTTTGAGTGAGTGTGTAGTGTGGGTCGATCATGAAAAGCTATGAGACTATGAGGTTTGAGGATTCCAAAGAAGGAAAGGAAGACGATATAATCGTCTAAGGGTGGCTGGGAGGTGCAAGGTCTAAGGAACTTTTGAAATCAAGTAGATTGTGAACATAAGGAATGCGCTGTGACAACAAAGACAAAGCAATAGTTTTATGGAAGTGAAGGTTTGAGGGAAAGAGAATATTTGACATTATTGACATATTGTGGATATTGGTGTCTCTAGTGGGTTGGTGCCTACATATTGCTAAGTTGGTGCTCAACTAAGGGGATTGGTGTCTCCTATAGGTTGGTGCCTAAGAATATTGTAGCTATAGGTTGGTGCCTACAGGCAGTGCTGAGTTGGTGCTCAACTACGGGGATTGTTGTCTTCTACAGGTTGGTGTCTACAAACATTGTAACAATAGGTTGGTGCCTACATAATCGTTTTGTGGTTTTCTCCCATTTGGGTTTCCACGTTAAATCTCTGTGTACTGTGGATTGTATGATTATGTATTTATCATTAATGGTTATAGTGGTAAAGTAACACATTGATAAATATTGAAAGAAAATAAAAATCTAGTCTTATACTAATTCACCCCCCCTCTCAGTGTAAGTAAGTGTGCCAACAATGTGCTCGAGCTCGACGCCACATGGCTTACACTATGAACTTAAACATTAAAGCAAAGAAATAATAAAACTTTGAAATAAAATTAACATGATATGATGGGACAATCAACCTGAACAACACTCTTAAAAAAATTGATCTTTTATTAAAAAAGCATCTCCAAACTACTTTGACATTTTCATTTACTCCTCTAAACATATATTTGTGACTAGCAAAATCAACAACTGGTTGAGCACGTACTTGCGTGACATGTGGTCGTGTTATCCGCCAGCTACCACTATAACCTCCAAGCATGCCAATGCGACCCCTTACGTGACACACAAGGTAAGTCAAAGGTTTCGATATGATGACTTCACATAGTGGAGTGCCTTAACTGGTCGAGCACGTACTCGCATGACATGTGGTCGTGTTATCCGACTGCTACCACTATAACCTTCAGGCATGCCAATGCAAACCCTTACATGACACACAAGGTAAGTCGAGGGTTTCAATATAGTAACTTCACATAATAGAGTGCCTTAACGATACACTCCATCAGTAACTATTCTACACCTTGAGGGCAATATTTTAATTATTTTATAATATTTAAATTATAAATTTTTAAAATGTAAGTGAGAGTTTTTAATTATATGGGATTTGTATATAACTTCAATCACTATTCTAAATATAGATGTAAATTAAGGGCAAACACGTATATTATTAAAAATGTTAAAAACAAGAAGAAACAACTACCACTATTATAAAATTATTTTATTAAAAAATCACTTACAAAACAAATAATATTACTCTTTTAAATACTTGTATTTATTACTACTCTTTTCAATATTTAATATTTGGTATTTATTATTTTTTGCTTTTATTTGTATATGATAATAACTTAATTTTAAAACTATATTATTATTATTATTATTATTTATTTATGTATTACATTTTATTTTACTAATTTATATTTGTAAAATTTAAAATTGTGAATTGGTATTTATTACTACTCTTTTCATATTTAATATTTGGTATTTATTATTTTTTGCTTTTATTTGTATATGATAATAACTTAATTTTAAAACTATATTATTATAATTATTATTTATTTATACATTACATTTAATTTTACTAATTTATATTTGTAGAATTTAAAATCGTGAAATAAAACAGAATTTAATGTTAAAAGCTATAAAGTTTAATTTGTATTTTTATATTAGTATATTTTCATTATATTTTAAAATTTACAGTTTTTTTTTTAATAATTTATATATGTAATTTAAAATGATAAAATTAAATTCTATTAAAGCTATAAAGTTTGTATTTTTATGGTGTATAGTTTCATTATATTTAAAAATTTACAGTCTTTTATTTTTATGATTTTTACATTGTATTGTATTTTAATAATTTATATATAATTTAAAATGATAAAATAAAGTATAATTTAATATTAAAGTTATATAGTTTGTATTTTTATGTTTTATATATTTATTGTGTTTTAATAATCCATATAAGCAGAAGTTAAATTTTAATTTAGTTCAATGGCTTTGGTTTTAAAGGTAAGGTTAATGAAGAGAAATTATTTCAAATTTTATATTATTTTAATTTAATGATTAACCCACTCAAATGATATGTTTTTTTATTAAGATTTGTATTAAAAAATTGATGTGGGACACCATGCATCATAGTAATACAAACATAAGAAGTTTTCTAAAAGCTAGTCTTTCATAAATTCTCCAAGTTTTAAAATCATAGTATAAAGATTAAATTGTTTTATCTATTTCAAAAGCATAACACAAAGGCTTATAGGTATAGATCTTATAGAATTAGTTTCGAATTAAAACATATTTGTAATACATAATTACTGCTTTTGGATAGTTATCCTCACTTAAGCAAAGAATCTAAGGTTAATTAATTTCCTAATAACATATTTGACTCTAAATTGTTTTATCTATTTCAAAAGCATAACAAAGAGTTTTATAGGTATAGATCCTATAGAATTAGCTTTGAATCAAAATATATTTGTAATACATAATTACTGCTTTTGGATAGTTATCCCCCACTTAAGAAAATAATCTAGGGTTAATTGATTGCTTGATAAAATATTTGACTTTACCTCCTTTTCTTTCCATTGTCACATTGACTTCCTTCCCCTTGTCAGAGGAGGAGAGAAATGAGGGCCTTTCCTCAAGGTGTCAGAGAAAGACAGTGATTTAAAAGTCTCAGATAAACATGCATGCTGCACTAAGGACTTACGAGAGAGTCTTATTCCCCTACTTCCTCCTCTTATATCTCTACATCCTCTGATTCCTCTGTTGTTTCTTCTTCTTCCTTCTCTTCCTCCTTTGTTTCCTCCTCTTCTATCCCTAATGTATCCAAAAGAGTTTCCTTGCTTGCTTCCATTGGAGTCTCTTCATGTTCCTAGCTTATTTATTTTGTTGGATCATCTTCTATGGCCTTTGATGAAGTTTTCGCTAGATCCACTAGTGCTACCACTCCATCTTTAGGCTCCAAAGGGATCACAATTGGTTTTGCTTCTACACTACCCTTATCCACTTCCTCTAAGACTTTGAGGAACTCAAATATATTATTATTCTCAATGGTTGAGTTTTTCCGAGTTTCCTTTAATTGTTGTGTACTATTAGAGTTTTTCTTTCTTTTCTTATTAGTGGCTAGATTAAAACGATTTTAATCTTGATTACTAGAAGGGTTCATTTTCTGCTTTGAAGGAGACTTGATTTCTTGGGTCTTCAAACATTCTTGGCAAAGTGTCCATATTCACGGAAAACATTGCAATTGAACAAAATTTGCTCATAATCTAGGGCTTGTATATGGCTGCTCATAATTTTGTTTTACCAAACCAAATTTCATTATAACATGTCCTTTTGTTCTTCCAACCACTCACATAATCATCGGTGTTCACACTCCTTCTATGGCCACCCTATTTGCAGTGCTCTACAATGTTGCTTTCTTGGTTTGATAGCTTTGCTAATAGATTCCATACATTTTCAAATTTTGGAAAAGAATGTACATTTTAATTTTTTCTCTATGGGGTAACCATGCCTTCTCCAGTGAGAAGAGACCAAGAAAATTGTTTGTTACCTCCTTATTTTCAATTTTTAGATTAAAATTTAAAATTGGGCTTAATTTTGGTTGTCTTTATATTTTTGAATTTGTTTTTGCATGGTGCGCTTCATGGGCTTGGCTCGCCCTAGACTTGTCGGTGCATCCTATGAATTTACAAGAAGTACCACTAGTGGTGTGTCTAAAACTACACAACACACCTCTAAAAATAAGCACACGAGATATATAAAAGCGATATGGGATAACATTGATATTTTTTAGGCTTTCGACATTAGAGCACTGCCTAGAGAACAACATTATGAGGTTGATTTGTTAGTAGTAGCAACATCCACTATATAACTGTGTGATGAGTTTCGCTCCAAGGATTGTAAAATAGAAGTTATATTCTGGCCCTCAGTTAGGAATAACCAAGAACATTAGCTAATTTTCCACGACGATCCTTAGATTGTTAGGTTCCTGAACAATTTGCATGAATTCTAAGGTAAGGTCAAGATGATGTTGGTGATTACAAAATAGAGGACCTTCTAGATAATATGTTTTTTTAGGGGGTTGTTCCTTTGGAAAGGATGTCTAATGGAAATTATATGTATAAGAAGCCACCAAGTGAGGATCAACCCCAAGAAGTCATTGAGATAAATATTGGATCCAAAGAGAACCCACAAATAATTAAGATTGGGAAGGGTACTACCCTTGAAGAAAGGAAGAAAAATGAAAATTTGATCAAGGAGTACATAGACATATTTGGCTATTCCTATGATTGTTTAAATGCATATAAAGGATATATTATCCAACACATGATTTTGCTTAAAGAGGAGGAAAAATATTTCAGGAAAAAGTCAAGGAATATCATTCCTAAACTTGCCCCACTTATCCATAAGGAGTTATAGAGGATGCTTGTGGCTAATATTGTTGCATCCACCGGGCACTCCTCATGGGTGTCAAATTTGGTGGTTGTGAGAAATAAGAAAGGAAATATTACACTATGCATGGATTTTATAAATCGTAAGAAACTTTCTCTTAAAGACAATTACCCCCTCTCAAATATGAAACAACTATTACATAGAGTCACGAGAGTAGAAATGCTTTCTATGTTGAACAATTTTCTGGATATTATCGAGTCATAGTTAATAAATAATACTTGCATAAGACAACTTGCATGACACCATGGGGTACGTTCAAGTACCTCATGATTCCCTTTGGATTACTTAACGTTGGATCTAATTTCTAAAGGGAAAAGGATTTTGCATTCATGGACTTAATTGGTAAGTTGATCGAGATATATCAGGATGATCTTGTGGTGTTTTCTAAGGATATATATTCTGATGTAGATCACTCGAGGCAATTTTTTGAGAGGCATTGTCGATACAACACTTCGTTGAATCCTAATAAGTCAGTTTTTGGGGTAGATCATGGGAAGTTGTCGGGACATATTATCTCAAAGAAATGAATCCACATTGATCCTACTAGAGTAGATTCCATAAAGAAGATCTCTCTCCCAAATAAAAGAAAGACCATGCAATCCTTTTTCATTAAAATAAACTTCATTAGGAGGTTTATCCCGAACTTTGTTGAAATCTTAAAACCTTTATCCAATTTTCTGAAGAAAGATGCGAATGTGAATCCACACCCTTGACAGGGATGGGAAATTTGAAGAAGTTATGGTTGTCATTACCTTTGTAAAAAATAATGATGTATGTAGCCCAAGATTCCATAACTACGTGCACGACCTACCCAACCAACCTCTTACATGCATTTAATGTTTGGTTTAATAAATCAAGGGAGGTCGGTGGATTCATTAATGACACATGGTGGAAAGGAGATAATATCTAAGCATGACACTAGGAATTATAGGATTCACTTTCACTTAGGCTCCCTTTCCTCTCCCCCTTTGGTGGAATCAAAACTCCTCTTGTTCTCATGCCCTACACAACCAATTAAGACCATTTTATATTATATTCCATTATAAATATTGAAATAGACTTATTTTACCATGACAAGCCTGACTTGTGGTCCATATAAGTTTATTTACATGATACATGCATAGCCATTCACTAGTTGAGAATTGGTCTTGAGCTGTGCATTAGAAATCCATACTGACATATTTACATTATTTACATAATATGATTCAATATAATCCAAGGGTAAAAAATGGGGTATAAGAGCAAGGGGATGGGTTTTCTTCGCCTAATGACATGACAATACACATGGGAGGGGATTAGGGTGGTGTGCCTCGACATGCCTCCGGATATAGGGAGTCTTTGATGATGTAGGGGTCCATATATGTGTAAGATGAGAGGTGTTAATTATCCCTAATGGTGGGTAATGCATTATTTATAGTGGTGGGTGGCCTTGTGATATGTAAATTGATCCAAAAAAAAATCTTTCCTTCATGGGGAAAAATCAGAGTAAACTGCCTTCATGGCATACATAAAGATAAAACCAAGAAGAATGTTGTAATTGAGTGGAGCATCTACAATCTATGTGTCAATTAGGACAATATTGTCCCCCAGTTCAACTAGAAATTTTGAAAGAGAGCTTTAGGCCAAGAAGGATGATAATCATAAGCATGAAATGTGATAATGGATGATATTATCTTAGGGTATCCTAGCTTCCTCTAGACCACGGTGGACATGACACAAGTATATGCACCTTTGTTAATGATGTAATGATGTATGATAAGGTTTTTTCTTGTGATTGGTATTTGAAACGTAACCAAAGGGGGAATCCTTAGGTCAAATTTTTCTAAGTCAAAGGTCATCAAGAATGAATTTGATGGATTTATAGCACCTAAGGCTGATAGTAAGGAGTTACATTGGGAAGGATAGATTTAAAGAACCTTGAGTGTTGACATGGTGTCGGGTGATTGGGATAAATCATTAATGATACGATAACTATGTGCATCCTGTTGTTCCAGAGTCTGTACTTAAGACTTAGAAGTACAATATCTAGGCATCCGAAAGTGAGTAAAGGGTAGAGAAGGAAGAAACGTCAACCTTCGGCAAGGGAAACTGGGGATGATTTCTGTGTTGGCGTTGTCTAGCTTCCAACTGTTCCTGAATGTTTATATCCCGTTCAATTGCTGCCCATGGACGTTCGAGTTCAACCTAGGTAGTGGCTGTTTTAAGAATAGTATCAAAAAGGTTTATGGCAATATGTGTTTGATCTAATAGTCCAGGTTTGATATTAGGTTGTCTTGTTACAGGGTCAGTCATGGAGGAACAAAAAGATAAGAAAATCTCAGGGGGAATTTAAGTGCTGTCTCAATTTCGGTCGTATAAAAGAGAGTTTACAGTTTCATGAGTGAAAAAAGGGTGCAAACCAAAGGCCCTTTCCCGTAACTGAGTTATATTTTGATAAAAATGTATGGGGTGGGAGAAAACATTAAGCTGTCTATCGAGTAAGGCTCCTATCAAGGGAGAATCTCACGTATAAACATAAGAAGAAAAATGTAAAGAAATAACCTGATGAAGCATAAGATATATATAGAATTCTTAACGTGTTGACTGGTCTTATACCTGCTGATAGCTGGTGCAGAGGAAAAACAGTAAACAATATAGAAAAATAAAATTCATTTACTATAGTAGAGGTTGTACTAAATTATAGCGAAGCATTCATCAGATACAAATATGAAATGAAATGAAATATGAGATACAAGGAAACAAACTCATAACACAGTCGTGATGGAATTGCGAATCTTCGGATTTGCTTTATATTAACTCTCAAAATGGAAAACCTCTATTACAATCGACACAAAAAGGTCCAATCTTTTTTCTTTCTTTCTATGGTATATTTATACAGTTTTACATAAGATGGAATCTCAATCGTTGCAAAATTTTCAGTTATGATAAGGAAGAGAGAAATCATTCCATTTCTTCATCTCTGTCTTTATTTGGTGCTAGAGGCTTGTCCTCGCGCATGCTCGATACAAGTGACACATCTTTCCACCAGCTGAGATATCAACCTTGACAGTTCCACTTGACAATTGGCTTCAAAAGAGTAACAATCTTGGGCTAATTGCGGTAACCTTTCTTCCATCTATCTGTCTATGATGTCGATAGCGCACAATTGCACACTTGGTTTAATCATACATTTATCTATTTGAACTATGTATGCCATAGTTACTTGTGAGATATCGACCAAATCTCTTTCCTTTTTTTCATTTAAATCAAGTGAGATTTTTGCTATATTCATTTAACTCAATGCCTCGGCATTACCTTTGCTATCAATGCCTAACAGATTACCATCTATAGAACCAAAATCCTCTTCTAAGGATTTTGTTACCCTCTTGGCTTGCAGCTTACCTTTTGAGATATTGTGCTCCCATTCTTTTAATAAAATATTTCCTCTGGTCTGCTCCGAAATGGAAAACCTGGGAGTACTTCCCGATTCCCTGTTGTTTGTAGCTATTACAGCCTCTTGAAAAGTGACCTGAGCTGCTCCAACTTCTCTTTCTCTGATAGATAATTTTCCAAAACTTGATTAACAAGTAAGTAGTTGTCCCGAATCACCTCTACCTTGGTGAGTAAATTTCGCTGGGCTGCAGAAACTCTGCTCTGAATCTCCATCGCCTGGGACTAGAACATCCCGATATTTATAACTTTACTTTGGACGATTTCCACTCTAGCCTATAGCTGTTTGATCAAGTCTTTTTGCTGGCCCGTTTGTATCTGACCATTTCGAACCACCATCTCTCCTTGTTCGAGCTTATTTTTGAGTAGCTCTATCTCACTTTTATCGGCCAACCTTGCTTGTTCTATCCATACACTCGCCTGGTCCTTGGAAGCCTCCTCTGTTGTGGCTAGTCTGGCTTCTAGGGTTTTGATGAGGTGATTTTTTCGCTTCAGTTGTTTTTTCAAAACCCTGACTGAAAATTGATTCGTTGTGGCATATGCCCCTAATGTCCCAACTATTTCTGTCGCGAACTGTTCATTCTTCTTGTCTTTCCCATCAGTCAATACTGTGTACTTCTTGGCTGTTGATTCCCCTTCCTGATAGAATTCTCTCTTTACCACAACTTTTCTCTTCTTATCAAAGAAGAACTCATTTGGAGGGAGCTCTTCCATCCTTATAGGTCTCAATTCTTCATTTAAAATCCACCCTGCGTCAATATTTCCCTGAGTTGACTGTAAGGGAGTAATGGATGCGATGGGATCTCCGATTTTCTTAGCTGGTTGCCCCAGAGTAGTAACCATAGTCTGCTTTTTCGACGGGTCAGGAGTCTTTATCTTTGTTTTCGGACTCTTAGTTTGCTCTTCCTCGTCTTGGTGTTTTTCTTGACTGGGTGTCGCATCTTTGGAGCCTTCAAAATCTTTTTGTTTCACCTCCGTTGTACTTGGATTCTCACCCTGCAATACTACGGGAAGACAACTGCGTCGATGTTCTTGGAATTTTAGAACATCGACCCTCTCTTCAGGTGCCAGAGTTTGTATCCGAGCTAAAATCTCGACATAAGATCTTGCGCCTCAGAAAATGTCATCTAAGGGTGAATTTTCGTGTTCGAACTTTTTGAGTCCGCAACTGGCCAAATGATTACTTACGACCCTTTGCGGATCGTGCTTCTTGAATTCAATAAGAACCAATTTTAGGTCTTCCAGGGCTGCTGCTTCAGCTTTAGCATGCCCGAAATCTAACAAAGAATATGAATTTAAATGAACAAGAAAAGGTGGCCATACCTTCTTTGAATATCTCTTAAGCTCCTTGCTTATGCCACCGATTACTGTTTGTCTAGCAACCTCACGACAAGCCAGCTTGTCAGGTGTGAATAATGGTAATGCATGCGGGGGAACAAACGCCTTGAAAACTCTGAGATATGAGAATTCGGCTTCTACATACCAGTCAGCTATACTGCTCAAATTCATCACTATACTATCCGAGATCCTGGGTGGTGGGTGGCCGAAAATAGTGACATGTAGCGGTACCATTACCTAGTTAAAGATTTCATATATGAAATCTGCCGCTTTGTTTTCCCACAATTTTGAATGATAGACGTGGATGGGCTCGGCCTCTGATGGAGTCCAACTCCAGCTCATTAAGGGAAAGGGTGTTAGAAAACACACGATGTCCATAATGTACGCGGACATAAAAAATGAAGCAATCTTTCCACTTTCTTTCTGCGCCCGATACTCTGTAACTCGATTGGTCAAGCTATCAGACAACATTTTCTCCCAGTCAAAGGAACAACCTTCGGTGACTTGATGTATTAGAGGCTATTGAATATATACCATTGCTGTCTGCCCTGAAATTCACAGGGTGTAAAACCCAATCTCTGATTAAGCTGGACATAGTCTTGTCATATTGCACACATTCCTTCTGTCTGACATCGTATGTAAGGTCCGACACGGTAGGCAACTTCAGCATCTCCAAGAATTCAGCATCGTATGTAAGGTCCGACACGGTAGGCAACTTGTACATAGCCTGCAGTTGTTCGGGTCTGAAAGTCCCGATGGTGACCTTCTGCTCATTTATGATGGTTCTGGTTGGTATGTCCACATGGTCTAATGCCCATCAGACCATATCATAGTAAGGGAGCAGTCGTGGCCTGGCCGCTACTTTATGCATTCCAGATTGGACGACGATCTTATATTTGGTGGTTATGTCGTCTTTTTCATTGTCACTGGAATCATCAGAATAATCTACTAATTCGACCTGTAGAACATTAGAAACAAACGACCAGGTCGAGATAGAGTCGACACTTCGAGGTGAAGTATCAATGACGTTGTCTGAACCTTGTCTCGAAACCTCAACGTTGGCTTTAGACACTTTTCGTGGGGCCATGACGGGAGATCTTGCTTTAGCTCTTCTGCGATAAAAATATGTATACATATAGAAATTAGTTTGCTGAGAAAAGTGTGCTTTGCGTAATATAGAAATGAATTTTTGATAACGAATAACAGCTCTATATATTCAAAAACTCAGTACTTTTTAAGAACAGATGAGTCAAATCACGCTTAAATATAAATTTAGCAATAAAAACTCAATCTTTACTTGTCGATTCACCTTGTTTCTAATTAATGCCATAAATTTTGGCGGTTTGAAATGTCAGTTGGCGTAAGGAAGAATTAAGACTGCCTCGTAAACTATGCATGCATCAAATCACAGGAAATACTGACTTAGCTCAATTAATCAGGTTTTACCAAGGTTAATTAATCTTTCGGTACTCGTTGCATCGAGAATTTTTGCTCTAACCCTTTGAACCTCTAACACCCAAGATTGCGATGATTGACTTTGGTTAATAAAAAGTGTAATTGTGATTAGGCGCTTAATTAATTACGTGATTATTTATATCGCAATTTTGCGACTCGGAGCTTCGAAGCTATAGCTTCTGGGAAGTTTGTATGCCAAGTTGCGAAACTGCGAGATTGCGAAACCACGAGATCGCGATGATATGTTTTAATTAAAAGGGAGGATAAAATCGGATTAAGTGTTTAATTAATTATGTTTATATCTTTATCGTGACTTCGCGACTCGGGGCTTTGACAATGTATCTTTTTAAAAGAAAATACGCCGAGTTGTGAATTTCCGACATAACTTAACCACGGCTAAGCTTTTACCTTTAATCTTAACGCGGGTTACTAAAATAAGAAATTCGTGGTTTCGGCTATCAGGGTTATGACAGTAAGACTTTTGGATTTAGTAAACTCCGAGATGCGAAACCCTGATGATGCTTAACCGTAATTTATGAAAATTTTACTCTGGTTACTGACCTGGGTAAAATTTTAAAACAATTTCGTCGTTTCGTTGTTCGGGACTTGTGAACTATGTGATCCATAGCATCCGACATACGAAATCCCGAGGTAAAAAAAAGGGGGGGGGAGTATTTGACGAAAAGTATAACTCACCTTGAGAGTATGATAACCATCGCTGCTCGCATGATGAGACTTCATAGATTTTGAAACAACAGAAGGAAAATACGAAAACCATCTTTCGATTTCGAGCATTAAGACATGAAATTCAAAACGGGCTAAAAAACAAAGGCGGCTCCAACACATCCCAAACATGTGGATTACGTGTAGTATGACATAAAGGTTCCTTTGGTACATGGGGTATAGGGTTAGAATTAGGTTGAGATATTTACAAAGCATTGAAAATTGAGGGTTAGTCAGCATCACATTTCACTAAAATAGGCTCGGGCATGCAATATGTCTAGTTGTAAGTTTAAAGGTGAATGTTTGTTGAGTTCATGTAGATGTATTGAAATGGATAATCTATTGGCTAGGAAGAATTAGATGATTGAGAGTAGGATGGGGCCTCTAATTAGTAAGTGAGTACTCCATTCTGGGAGAAGGGGTTTCACAACACTACTAGTTGTGAAGGATTAGGTTTTCCATATTGTGTGATACTATTCCCTTGTGGGGAAACATTTTATTCTATGAATTTAAACTATTTTGATGTGGTCACAGTGGGTGCAATGATTATATACACCACAAATTGCACAAGGACAATTCGTCATAAGATATTTTTTTCTTTCCTTTCTTTGGTGGATTGTAGGGGTATGGATTTTGATTTTGGTTTGTCGTATAGGAATTACCTTGGAATTAGTGGTATAATTGGGTGGGTTTCTCCCTAGATCCTAAGTCTAATTATGGTTCTTGTCCTTCCCCTTGTTTTGGGAATTCAAGGGTTAGTCATGTTCTATTGTGTAGGATAAATAAGGCTGGACAAGGTTGATGTCAAATAAAGGTAAGGGGGGTTGTGGCGCTGAGGACCTTTGTGGAAAACCAGAGAAAGGGTAATAAGGATTTTGACTTGTGGGCCATCATAATAAGTGCTATGAACATACAATGATGATGCACCACTATTGGAGGGTTGACTATTGCATAAGGGGCTATGCACATGTTTGAAGGCATGAATCTCTAAGTGGCATGTACTAGCACTTAGATGGGAGAGTTGCAACCCATCATAAGGAATATTGAGGTTTTCATAAGGCATAATGTAATTCCCATATAAGGATTGGTTGTATGAAGTGTTAGCTTTGTGTAGTGTAGGAGAAGTTCATTTGACCAAACTGGTTGGTGGCTTGCATAAGAGACCTAATAATGTCGTCATTAGCATGGGATTACCTTGGTGTATTTTTTTAAAAAGGACAATTCCAAGGAGCATTAGGAATGGCTGAACATAAATACCTTGACTAGTCATAAACTGAGTTGAAATGGTGCACCTTGAGGATGGAATTGTCTTTTTACCAAGGCATGGTGGTCTCCACATATTTAGTGACAATGGGGAGGAGAGAATTCAAAAAAAAAATCCAAGAGGAGAGGGATTTTGAGCTCAATCTTATACAAACTATGTCATCTACACCACTCATGGATGTGATCTATAAGGGTGGTGGTGGTTTGGTGACAACCAACGAGAATATAAATAAAGTCAAGAAATCCATGGCTATGGACTAAAAGGTGGTGTGAGTACCAACTATGTCTTCAATATACCACTTGGAAAACACCCTAATGAGGGTGCATTGAAACAACCTAAGCCACATGGAATTGTTGATTAAGGTTGGTTGTCATTGATGTCGACCCTTGAAGAATGCCCCGTAGCACAAAGGTTGGGTAATGGAACCAATATTGTTTGATGTAAATATGACTCATTATTGTCTAATCATGGTTTATAATAAGTATAAATGGATGAACTCCAAAGTGGTCCCCTTATGGTGAAAGCCCTCACGGGAAGACGCTTTGCGGATTGAGTTATCATAGAAGTATGGTTAGAGAACCCATGCTTATTTATGGAATAATGAGATGAATGCCAGTGAATTTGTTAGTGAAACTATCCTAGATGGATATTGTTTGTCATTCCATTTTGGTGGTATGTGGAACGTCACATAAATCCTCACAGTTAGAGAGTTATGGCCATGAGAAGTTGGAGAACCCAGGTTTGGGTAATGGACCCAAGTTTGTTTGAAGGATAATGGTATGAATTTTGATATATTTTTAGGTAATACTATTCTATATGGATAGTACATGTCATTCCATTTCTGGTGGTATGTGTAACGTCACATAACTCCTCACGGTTTGAGAGTTACGGCCTTACAAAGTTGGAGGACCCTCATATGTCATCTAGAAGCCCCAAACGGTCAAAATAGTCAAAGTGGTTTAAGTGTTTTTAAAGGTAAATAATAAAGTGAAGTGATGAGTGCACTATAATTCAAAGTGAATACAAAATTAATTATTTAAATAATAAATTTAATGGAGAAATTAGAAGTGGGTTAACCCTAAAATAAGGAAAGTGGGCAAAGTGACCTAGAAG
The DNA here is from genome assembly GCA_032191745.1 of Picea mariana. Lineage (NCBI taxonomy): Eukaryota > Viridiplantae > Streptophyta > Pinopsida > Pinales > Pinaceae > Picea > Picea mariana. The sequence goes on along the minus strand of JASDQU010030836.1, from coordinate 1,727 downwards.
ATGTTTTTAAGGAAGATACTTGGAGAGTATTGGAGAGTATAAATAAGAGGCAAGGCTCTCTAATTTAATACACACTTGAGAATATTGAATATATATATGTGTTTGAGGTAACCAAGGATATCCAAGTTGAATTTCTGAGGAAAGGTGAAGAAAAGAAGGCCGAAATGCAAGGAAGGATAAATTCTTTTGATGGTGCTTTCTAAGGTATGTTATTTACATGTCATCTCACCATTTTCTCTATAAATTGTTTTATATAATGATTCAGACCATGAAATTGCTATGACATTGAGAAAACATACCCAACTATATGTGGTAAAAATTTCATCTTGTGGGTCGTTGTATTTTGGGAGTTACACTCCGTGGAAAATAGGGTTTGTGGCTAGTCCTGAAACTAGTAAAAAACAAGTGTTTCGGGTAAAAACGTCATAACTTCTTCATAACAGATCCAAATTTAGTGAGAAATAATGTGTTGGTTAGGGTAAAATCTATAGTATTTTTCGTAACATTTTTAGATCAATTCAATGAATATTTAGTGTGGGGCACACTCTACAAGATCTCTCTCTAGAATAAGCCAGAATTCAGCAAGGTATGCCATTTTTGCTATAACTCCTTTTCTGAGAGGTTCCAAGTAGTGAAACCTCGAGGAATTTCATAAAACACACTGAAGAACATTGTGTATCAGTTTCATATCTTTATACATTACAGGTTCAAAGTTATGATTACTTCAAGTTAGGGTTGTTGACTAATCCAAAACTAGGCATGTGAGACTAAAGAAAAGTTTGATGAAAATGCTAGTCTCTTATTGTTAAAGTTAAGGAAGGTTTGCAAGAATGTGATCATAAAAACTAGTTCTATTACANTTGTGGGTCGTTGTATTTTGGGAGTTACACTCCGTGGAAAATAGGGTTTGTGGCTAGTCCTGAAACTAGTCAAAAATAGGTGTTTCGGGTAAAAACGTCATAAATTCTTCATAACAAATACAAATTCAGTGAGACAAAATGTGTTGGTTAGGGTACAGTATGTAGTATGTTGTGTAATATTTTCAGATCAATTCAACGAATATTTCATGTGGGGAATTCTCTACAAGGTCGCTCTCTAGAATAAGCCAGAATTCAACAAGGTATGCCATTTTTGCTATAACTCCTTTTCTGAGAGGTTCCAAGTAGTGATACCTGGAGGAATTGCATAAAACATACTAAAGAAAATTGTGTATCAGTTTCATATATTTATACATTATAGGTTCAAATTTATGATTTCTTCAAGTTAGGGTTGTTGACTAATCCAAAACTAGGCATGTGAGACTAAAGAAAAAATTTACGAAAATGCTAGTCTCTTGTTGTTAAAGTTAAGGAAGGTTTGAAGGAATGTGATCATATACACCAGGTATATTACAGAGCTACAAATCAGATTTGGATGATGAAATTGATGAGGGATTTTGGTTGAGGTACAGGTTGAGTACATGGTTGAGACAAGTAGTTGATGAGTTGGCACATACATGAGGTGTATAGTTGATGATGTTGGTACATATTGATGAGTCATAGTTGATGAGTAGTTGTTGTTGGGAAATAATACCCTACGGACTAACAAGCTAGGGTTGAACTTGTACGCAGATCATGACCTTAAATAAAACACTTTTAACCTATCACCCCAATACTCAAACCCCTTTTTCACACACAAGCATGGAAAAGACCTACTAACCTTTTTCTATCGATGTTTGATGTAGATCC
>JASDQU010030834.1:6822-18260 GCA_032191745.1 Picea mariana | reverse complement strand
TAATATTTCCAATTTAACCAAAGTTATAACAAAATATTCTATTTCAATTTATTTAAAACACAATTTACTAGCATTTGATTGTATAAAATTATCTATGTCTTATTGCAGCCAGGGGTGGCCTTGGCATTGGAAAATGCATCCTCCATTTATTAACATTTAATTATCTAATTGGACATATACCCACAACTATGACCATTCTAACATTGGGATACTCTACGCCAGGCGCTCTACAATCGATACTCTCCTAGGTCGCTCTACAGTAGAGGTATTAGGGCAGCCCCGAATGTTAGGCCATCTGTGTTGGGCCTGGCCAAGTACCGATCTTAAAGCATCCCTCCTCGCTTGCATAGTAGATGCTTTTATCTTCATATGGGTACTACTTTTCATAGTAAATGCTTTGATCTTTATATGGGTACTACCTTTAAGATGAATATTAGACTCGTGCGAGGTTAGACCTTCAACTATTATAACAATATGCAGATAATTGCACTCTTTTATGTCATGTTTATTAATGTAGAGATTGAATTCTTATAGAATAAATATTGATCCAATGGAATTAAATATGTATTGCAGATGCATATGTGGGGACATGGATCCCAGTACAGGAAAGGCCCTGATGACATTTATTCAATTTCAATTATTTTCTGAAATGACAAAAATGCACAGAAATTTCGTACATTTATTCGATTTCAATTATTTTCTCAAATGGTAGAAATGCAAGAAATTTCTTGCATTTATTTCATTTCATTTCTAAACTGGAATTTAAATTCTTTTCGGCTAAATTTTCCATAGGAATTTATATTTATGATGCTTCACGAAATGACAATAATGCAAGGGCGTTATCACAAAACATTCTTCCATTATTTTCTCTCAAATGACATAAATGCAAGAAAGTTATGGCATTTCATTGATTTCAAAATATCATTAGAATTTAATCGCTTTTAGGATAAATTATCTTGTAGGCATATAAATTTACCACACTTTACAGATTGACAGAAATGTAAGAGCTTTATAACATAAATATTTTTTATTCCTTACTCAAAAGACTGAAATGCAACAAATTTATGGCATAAATTTATTTCTCTTTAGCATCACATGTGTACGGGTCATAGCAACAATATAAATTTTGGCTTATAGCAACAATTTTGTCATGTATCTGTTATGTCTCCAAATTGATTCTCTACTTGGACATCCAACCACTCTGTGTTTGCTTTAATTTATAATGAAATAGCTCATACATGTTTATGGATATTTATTTTTAGAGGTTTTGTTGTGTATTTGCTTCAATTTATGATGAACTGATTGTTTATTTACAGAGATTGTACTCTGTATTTTCTTCCATTTAAGAAGAAATAACTCATACTTTCTTTTAGTTGTTTATTTGCAAAGATTCCTACTGGGTTTTTGACTATTTATTTGTAGAGAGATTTCGACTTGTAAAAATAATGATGATATTTTCAAAACTATTAGCACATTAACGAGGTAATAAGAACAATGGTGATAACAAGGTCGGTGGAGGCGGCTGGATGGTAAAGTTGTTCTTGCAACGAAGGTCAGGTCTTGTGCTCAAACCCGAGCAAGGACGTTGTCTAGTCGCGGAGCAAAGATTATCTGGGTCAAGCCCGCATACCTTTTTTCCCTGAGGTGTACGACAATCGGTGATGGAGTGTGGTGTTAAGGCACTTCATGATGTTAAAGTCATCGGTTCGAAACCTGCGGGGATAAAACTCCAGCCATGTTAAGGGTTGGTGTAGCTCAGGCCGGGTGTGATCCTTGGGTGATTTTGATGGCTTAGATGCCCCTGAGTCGAGGTTTCTTAGCCATAGTTTAGTCCCACATGTCACAGACAAACTAACAAACAAAAAAAAGAACAATGGTGATAAAAAAACCCTTAGGCATGCGACATCATGGAAAATTAAATGGAAAAACTTTGCAACTATACACTCAGTCACAACACATGGTAAGTGTTTGTTTCTATAATAGATTAGCTTTGTTTCAAATATATGTTCAATCATAGCACAAGATAAACATTTTTTTCTCTAATAATCTAATTTTGTTGTGCAGTGGAGTGTTAGCTTACTCACACTCGGGCTCCAATTGTCTAGCTGGCACAATGTAAGGCTCCATTGGACTAGATGATTCATAGGTAGAGAAGGATTAGTTTTTGCTTCTACAAAGCTATTATTCTAGGTCGCCCGGAAGTCAAATCATTCCTACAGCATCCTGGTTGTAGAGATGTTGGGTCACTTTATTTTATTAGAATCATTAAAGAATTTGAAGCTTGAACCTCTCTAAATCCCACCCATATTCTCCTTGGTCCCCTTTTCAGATCCAAATTTGGGTCCCAAAATGTTTTTGTCATTTTAATGGGAAATGCCATAACCATTAACATTACTCATAATATTTCCCAAAGGGGTTGGATCCAATGGTGGAAAGTGAGGAGTTTTTCACAGTTGGGCAAGGTTCAATTCCTGCGAGGGCTTTACCTAGAGCCATGGGGGCACCTTGAGGTAGTGTTTGAACATGTGGTTGCACCCATAAATACTATATATTAAATGGAATCGTGACCCATGCACACATAAGTGGATCAAATCCCACCCCCATGTACTTCAATTTAAAAAAGAATCATTTTGTGAAGTTGTTATAACTATTAGGACATTTTTTTTTCTAGTATGCAACCTAGCTCCTAGCTTAGGTTCCTGTGGATTTTCAAAACCACTCTTATGGCATATGGTTTAGGGGGAGGAGCCCCCCCGCAACCCCCGCCTCCTCCGTCGGATATCGTCGTGTTCCAATCTCTCATATCCTCCTATTCGAAATCTGCAAAAGGGACCCCCCATTTGTGTTTTGTCAAGAAGCTCGATGAGATCCCGAAGGTTCCAGTACAACCCTTCTCCTCTCTTTTGTTTTCCCTTTGGCTAGCGAAAAATGGCTTGATCGGATAGTTTATGGTCCTCTAGCCCTCTCCAAGAGAAACAATGCAATGGCTAGAGAAGAACTGGAAGAAAATGATAAAGAGGAAATGTCCTCGACATTATGTGGTAATGGAATCTATGCCTTTCTCTTTGAAAGTAAAGCAGACAGAGATTTGATTTTCATAAATGGTCCCTATTTCATTGGCTCAAGAGGCAATTATCTAAACAAATGGACCCTAGAATTTAGTCTGAAAAATGAATTTCCTTTTGCAGTCCCTGTGTGGGTTCTCTTTCCCTTCCTCCCTCTCCACTGTTGGAGTGATGAAACCCTAAAAAATATTGGGAATTCCCTAGGTAGATTCATTGATCGTGTCAAACCACGAGATGGTCTCCAATCATGTGCCTGCCTATGTGTAGAAGTAGATCTGGAAAAAGGCCTACTAGAGGCAATCCAGCTTACCCTAGATTGGTGGTCCTATATTCAAATATTTGATTATGATAAAATCCCATTAAAATGAAAAGCATGCCATGAGTACGACCACTTCACAAAAAATTGCCCCAAGGAAAACACAAAGCAACCTGAAGCCAAAGAATAATAACAATGGTAGTTAGCCAAAAGGAAGAAAACCACTAACAAGTCAGGACCCCAGTTGCAATATATAAGAGAAAACCCCAAGCCAACCTCTCCACTCAAGGAGAAATCTCCAATAATGGGAAATAACGATGCAAAAAGAAGTAAAAATGGATACAAAGCGCTTGAAAATATGGAGGCAAAAATAGTAAATTTAAAATAATCATTAGATGAGGTATAGTGCCAACAGGACTCTGAACTAGATCCCCCATCAAAGAAAAATGAACCAAATTCCATTCCTCCTAGGGATCCAGTCCCAGAGGATGAAAGCCTAGAGAACTCGAGGGAAAACTCAGACCAAGAGATTCCCAAAATCCCCAAAACCTCGAAAGCGGGAAGGAAATCAAATAGGAACAAAAGGGAAAAAGAAACAAATCAAGACGAAGAATTGGGAATCCAACCCACGCTGGAAGAAGTTCTAAAAAAAGATGAAAAATCAGGAAAAGCACCCACATCAAAAGGACATACTCAAACCACGAAAGGGGGGGAAACCAAAAATGAAAGTAACTAATGAAGGTAGTCTCCTGGAATTGTAGGGGAATGGGACACAAAGAAAAAAAGAAATCCAAGGGAAACTTAATCAAAACAGAAAAACCACAAATTCTCCTTATCTAGGAGACCAAAATGTAGGGAACAAAGGCCCTTCGAGAAATGCAGCAGATCTGGAAAGCAAGCAATGGGGCAGCTCTAAAAACAAGAGGAGCATCATGAGGAATCTACACAATTTGGAATACCACAATGTTCAGGGAAGAATACAGTCTTGAATCATCTCACTGGGTTCTGGTCCAACTAAAACATCTACCCACATGTAGCATCTTTCCCATATTTAATATTTATATGCCTAACAACTATTGGGAAAAAGTAGAATATTGGGAGTCTTTGATGAGGATTAAATAAGCTCGCTTTCAACAAAATTGCATCATATTTGGTGAATTCAACACTACACTTCATCAAAAGGAAAACAAGAGAGGCTCCATTGTAAGATATCCTTTCAGAGAACGCATGAAATATCTGGTTTTTGAGATGGATTTTTTTGATGTCCAGCCTAACAAAGAAAAATATACTTGGAGTAATAATCCCTCAGGAGTGGGCCACATAGCAGATAGACTAGATCGATTCCTTATACACAGTTCTCCACTCTCTCTCCCAGACAATATCTCTTCCCAAATAATCCCCTAGGGACTCTCCAATCATCACCCAATAGCTCTCTCCTTTGACAAAGCATAAAACATGGGTCCCATCCCCTTTAATTTCAACCCCCTCTAGATGGATTCATTGGATTTCCTTCCCCTGATATCCTCTATGTGGTCGAATTGGGTGGATGGGTCCCCAGTCTACATATGGGAACAAAATATCAAAAGAACCAAGAAAGCTATCAAAGAATGGATAAAACATTCTCTCAAAAAACCCAGGGAAGAAGCATAAAAATATAAAAAGAAGCTAGTAGATTTACAAGAAGAATTGGAGTCTAAAGCTATCAACAACAAAAATATTATGCAGGAAAAAGAATACTTCCGAAATTATATGAAGGCTCTCCACAATGAAGAAAAAGAATGGAGACTGAAATCTCGGGCCCTTTGGCTTCAAGTAGGGGACAAAAACACCTCCTTCTTTCATAATCAAGCCAAAGCCAAACAATATAGGAATAATGTGGAGGAAATAAAGACACAATCAGGGATCCCAATCATTTCCTTTGAGGAGATAAAAAAAAAAAAAAACCTCTCATTTCAGGGAAATCTACACCAAGGAAGGAGAAGATAACCAAGACCAAAGTAAACAATTCATTGAACATATCCTACATTTGATAAAAGAAGAGGAAAATACAAATTTAAGCAAGGAGGTCACGGTGGAAGAAGTCAAAGCAGTTCTAAATTAGTTTGATCCAGACAAATCCCCAAGACTCGACGACTTTACTCTCTACTTTTACAAAATTGTTTGTCAATCATCAAAAAATACCTTATATGTATGATAAGATATGTCCAAAAATCCTGTATAATGGGAGGCACAACCAACAATTCTTTCTTAGCGTTGATCCCCAAGGACAAAAACGCCATCTCCTTCGACAGATTTAGCCCTATCTCTCTTTGCAACATTTCTTACAAGATTATGGCAAACATTATAGCAAATAGACTAAAGCACTTGCTCCCACAACTCATTCTCCCAAATCAAGGTGGCTTTATGGAAAAAGATAGATATGGGACAGCATCACCCTGGTCCAGGAAGCGATCCACTCCAGCTTTAACAACAAAGGAAAAGGTATGGTTATTAAAATAGACATGGAAAATGCATTTCACCGTGTTAAGCATAGTTTTCTTTTTGAAGTTTTAAAGAAATTTGGATTCAATCCCCCCTTTATTTCCTAGATTGGATCATGTATCTCCACCCTGTGGATATACCCTCTAATAAATGGAATAACTTATCTTTTCTTCCAAACCGCAAGTGGATTACGAAAAGGATGCCCACTCTCCCCAATGTTGTATGTCCTCATGGTAGAATCGCTAAACAGAAGGCTAGAATATGAAAGAAGATCTGGCGATATCCTAGGCTTGAAGATAGCAAGGGGGGTAAGAAGAATAAATAATTCTCAGTTCATTGATTATATTTTATTTCTTGGAGAAGCTTCACAAACTATGGCCAATCGATTCACAATGGTTCTTGACCAGTACGGAGAAGCCTCAGGAGGAATCACAAATAAACATAAAAGCCAAATATATGCTTGGAACATTAAAGCAAGTATCCTGGCAAGAATCACAAATATTTTACAGTTCCCCTTCTTTGTGGATTGGAAATTATTCAAGTATTNCACAATGGTTCTTGACCAGTACGAAGAAGCCTCGGGAGGAATCATAAATAAACATAAAATCCAAATATATGCTTGGAACATTAAAGCAAGTATCCTGGCAAGAATCACAAATATTTTACAGTTCCCCTTCTTTGTGGATTGGAAATTATTCAAGTATTTAGGCACCCCTATCAGTCTAAAGTCCCTCCTTGGGGAAGCTTAGCAAGTTATCCTTCAAAAGATCAAAGATCAATTCGAAATTTGGGGAGCAATCTGGTTGAACCCGACCGACAGAGTGGTGCTAGTAAAGTCAGTTTTATCTTCCTTTCCAATCTTCCAATTCTCATCTCTACTCGCTCCTATAGGGATAAAAAAGGCAATGGCTAAATTGATTTGAAAATTCCTCTAGCAGGGGGGAAAAGAAAATAAAAAAAAAACCCATATGGTCAATTGGTTCACATTATGTGCCCAAAAGAAAATGGAGGGATGGGAATTCGTGATCCGGAAAAGATAAATATAGCACCAGGTTCAAAACTCGTATGCAGACAGGTCTCAAATGGAAATGACTGGTGGAATAAGGCAATATGTAAGAAACACCTCTTAAGAAATAGAAAAAGAAGCCTAGATGTAGTCTCAACTCAGCAAATAGGGTCTCTTATCTGGAAACTCCTTTCCGCCTCCCTCCCGCTTATAAGGACTCATCTCTTTTGGAGCCCAGGAAATGGAAAATAAATCAAGATCTGGGATGACCTCTTCTCAGATTCTAGAATCTTATCAGGCATCCCTACCTTGGACTCATTCTAAACTTGGCTTTCTTCCGGAGGAAAGTCCCTCATCTTTGATATTTCGGATTGGAACAACAATGGATCTTGGAAGGGGTGGAATTTGGGAGAGTTCCCTCCTAATTTTCTCAATGCCTTGCACCTTTTCCTAATGAAAATAAATGGCTCTGCCCCAGTACACCTCCTACAGAAGGACATAAGAGGATGGGTTGTTGCAGGATACTCAGTGAGGGAAGGTTATAAAATTCACCTCTCTCAATCTCAACTCCCTAAAAAGTTAGCCATTTGAAAGGAGATATGGAGCGCAGATGGACTTCCTAAGATAAAAAATTCCAGATGGTAGTTAGCCCATAAAAAAATATTAACAGGGGAGAATCTGCGCAAAAGAGGATTTGTGGGGCCCTTCATATGTTCCTTGTGCAATCAAAACTTTGAAATCACAAAGCATCTCTTTGTGAATTTTAATTTTTCCAAACAGGTTTTGCATACAGTCTACTCCGAATTAACACAACAAATCACCTTGCCCAAAAATTGTTGAAGCTTGATTGGAAAATGGATTAAAGCATATAAAATCCCCTTCTCCAAAAAACCAACCCTTCACCGCATCTAGAAGGCTTCAATAAAATTTGTCTATTGGAAAATTTGGCTAGCTAGGAATGAACTTATCTTTAAAGAGAAAAAAAATACCCCCTCCTCTGTATCTGCTCATGTGCTTAGACAAATGGGTGAGTTCCTTTCCTCATGAAGCTTCAAAATGGTGACAGACAATCAGTTGGCAAAAAAAGAATAAAAGTGGTTGAAAAAAGTGAACCTCACTTCCCTCCATTATACAAAAACTCCACATAAATCATGTTGGAAGCTTTAATTTTCACACCAGGAATACAATATTTGGTTATCATCACAAGGACATGTCCTTTGCTTCGATGGAGCATCAAAAGGAAATGGGGAGGCAGGTGCGGGAGGGGTGCTATATAGCCCTAGAGGAAAAAGGTTGCTTGATTTTTCTTGGAACCTGGGCATAAACTAAAACAACATGGAAGAAGCTTAAATACTGTACCAGGGAGTTCTCTTAGCCCAGGAACATCAGCTAAACCATTTCACAGTTGTAGGGGACTCAAAAAATATAATTTGGCATTTTTCTATGGGAATCACCCCAAAAAATACCAAGCTACATTGAATTGTTGCCTGGATCAAATCGCTCTTGTCCCCCATACAAGTAAATTTCCTCCACGTCCTCTGTGGAAATAATGAAGCAGCAGACAACATGGAAAACCAGGAAATTGGTTTGGCCCCTGGACATATGATAACTCAAGGGAGGGTCCACTTCGCAGTGCCTCCCTAATGATTCAGCTTTTCATCATCTCTACACCACCTGGCTCCAAGATCCATGTGACTCGACACCTAGAGGGATCATGCAGGATAGGAAATTCCACTAAGGGGCGGGGTTGCACCCCCAATCTCTCATGGTTCATGGGAAATCACAAGACATGCTCCTCAGTCACGTCCATGGAAAAGTTTCCCCCCCCCCCTGTGAAGCACAAAGTACTCCACTACTTCAGGCCAGCCAATTCTTCACATGCATGGAGGATTATTGAAAAGACTTCCACCATGAATCTCAACATGGAAACTCATCCAATACAGGCCACCTCAACATCCGAAAGAAACTTGATTCGTGGGATTTTACGAATTTTCTTGTATTCATGCATCAAGGAATCTCTATCCCAGGATAAATCCAATAGCTTGCTTATGCTCCACCATTATCGTCAGTTCCATTTCCTTCTCATGGTTACAACAATATTGATTCCATTCTTAGCAAAGGGTGAGAAATCTCTACAAAGTCTGTCGCTTAAGAAGAAGTTAGGTAGGTATGGTCCCTCAGGGAAGTCGAGACATTACAATTTCAACTACGCTGGTGTGGTCCCTGTTCAATTTGATTTTAGTAGAGCTTATCGCGCCATGGCCCATGAGAACGCTCAACAACATGCTCGGGCGAACATGGAGGATGAGTTGGCAGATGATAATTTCACCACCTCACAATGGATTTCTCTTAGAATTGATTCTTACAGCTCAACTATGTCTTTCACATTGGAAACTCTAGCTCAACATCGGACACTAATCAGACAACTAAAAGATGAAGTTGATTTTCTATGTCGACATGGGGGGGGGGCAATGGAAGCCAAGCTGGACATGAGATCCCCAAGCTCCTCGGTTCAAAGTTAGAATGAAGAAGTTGGAAGCAGAACCAGTGAAGTTCTTCTAGACTTGAATGTCTCCCTAGAGCCACCCCTGATGAAGACCTTGTTCAAGAAGGCCAGTAAGAATGAATTTTGAATATGTAAGCCATTTTAAAGCATATGTTCACCATTTTTGAACTAGCTCAGTATAGGAACAATATCTCCTATAACAATTTCCGCTTGAAAGTTAGCTAGGCTTAGTTTTGGTTGTAATCGAAAGAACGATATTGTTGGTTTACCCTTTTTACCAAACACTGCCTATGTAATCAATGACCCTAGTCGCGCCTTTTATAAATACAATCTTCTCCAGTTTATGTAAAAAAAAACATTACTCGTAATCTTATTTCCATCGAATTTCACAATGAAATCTCCTAACTCTGATATTTCTTCTTCTTCTTTCCAGTTGCTTGTATGAAGGGCCGCGACAACTCCACAGAGAAATCATGGTTTCTGCTAAGCCTAGTAGGGTTTGATGGAAAATATAAAGAAACTGGTCAATCCAACTACTAAAAATTCACTTAAAACAAAGGACTTCAACATGCTAATGGAGTTTGCACATGAGGAACCTTCAAATACAAAACCTGCTGCAGCATGGTTAAACACATGGATTACATACCGTGTCCTACAATGTTTGTTTAAATATTTATTTGTTAGAATGTTTAAATATTTATTTGTTAGAATGTAAATGTTGTATACTCCTTAAAACAAAAGACTATTAAAATGATAAACAAGAGATTAATATTTAAGAAAAATAAAATTAAGGAGAATTTAAAATAATGGAAGAAAGAATAACTAATGTTTCAAATAATTTTTTTAATAAAAAATATTCTTGTTTTTCAAATTCCAAACAATGACATCATAAATGTTTTTTGTAAGTGAAGATACTTGACCATATTTGCTTATTGAAATGTGAATGGAGTAAAGTACACTCAAATATTTTTGGTCAGAGATTGATAGTATAAGTTTAAGTTGCCAGCGATCATGATTAAGAGAGAAACCTATAAAGTATTACCCTGGAATCGTCAAATTATTCAAATTAGGTGTAACGTAATGCTCTGAAATGGTCAAAATTATTCGAAGTATATATAATATTTCCTAGAAATAATATTGAAACTTATACTTCTTGGGCACAAGTCGCGCGAGCTTTTAGGCTGGTCAAGATAAAGAATTTGGTCTTTGTGAACTCATTTACTGTGATCACAATTCTCAGACATCACATCGTTATCGATCTTAGATCTCAATGAATTCTTTAACGTAAGAGAGATCCCGCATGCTCGATTTTTTTTGGTTTATCAAAAGCAATGAAGAAACTTGAGCCATAGTGCTACTACTCTCATGGACTTCGAGCGTCTACGTTTGACAATTTCATTGTAACATTTCACAGTAAAAAAATGCAATGGTTTCGATTTAGTCGTCCCAAAAGTAAAATTTGTCTGGATGACTCGTATTGGTTTTAGTTCATGAATACTGCTCCAATTTTTCTTTGTCTATAGTCCTCATCTCTGATAAGACGTTGGTAAGAATTAGTTTTTGTTTTATTGAAATCAACTATACAACAACCCTTTAAATTACAACAAAAAGACTATGCAAACAAGACTATGTTGTTATGTTCTCAAATCCATGGGTTGGATCAGACTAAGTGCCTTGTGCTATGTTTGCAATGTGCTATTTTTCCAACTTGTTGTGTGTGATGTGTTGCAATGTGCTTTGTTTTCCACTACATTCAATTATGTTAAAAATTATATTCAACTTAAATTTTCAAAATAAATTATATTCAAATGAATTTTTCATCGCCACACGAGGCATAAATGACAAATAGGAGACTTAGTTTCAATGGTGCGTAGTAGGTCCTCACTTTGATTAATAAAATAGACATAGGCAAAATATATGTGTCCAATTGTTCATAATGCTACCACATAGCTTTAGCAGACTTTGGCAGGTATAGATGCTACAACATTGCCTTGTTATTATAGAGAGGAAAGTATTTTATGGCAAATAAGGTGTATATTAATAAGCCATGAACACCTTCAAATGTCAAACATTAAACATTGTGTGGGAACTTATCTTTGTTATAGTAGAGAGGATATATATATA
>JASDQU010030833.1:0-12670 GCA_032191745.1 Picea mariana | reverse complement strand
TACTATTCTTACTTCAGACGATTCCTGCACACCACCGGGACTACAACAATTTGCACCGCGCTCTCTCGTTTTGCGTTCGTGTTAATGCGGGCCAGAATGCAGCCTCCTCGTGATTATAATCTCAGCGACAGCCTCGATGAATTGAGGTTGCGGCAGGAGCTTTATATTCTCCTACTGTGATGGAAGAGGGGGTCACATGTTATTCGGTAGAAGCAGCTGGTTGCTCATTGCATTGCAATGGAAATATATGTATAGTATAATAGCTATATTTAGCGCATTTCGCTTTGTAGTTATACGTGTATAGTAAGAGCTAGAGCTATAGAGTATAAGAGTTATATGTTGATGGGTTAGAGAAATCGAGTTCGCTAACTCGAACTGTAAGTAAATGCACTGTTCACTCAGACCATCCACTGAGATTGATATGAGATTTCTCTCTTTAAACGCGTTTTCTGATATTTGGGAATTTAATGATTCAATCCATACTTGCAAAATCTCTATATTTTTAGAGAAACTATGTTACTCCATAAAACTCTATGGGTTTTGATTTGGTGTTCTTTTCATAAGAGGATGATCTTGTAGATGTCTTGGAAGTTGACATATCCAGTCATAATAATGATGGGACAAGTAGCTTGTGGATGTCTTGGAAGTTGACATATCCAGCAACAATGATAATGATGGGTTCTCATAATCCATAATCCAAGAAATAATTGCATTTAAATTTTTTCCATTTAAGAATTATTTTGCCCAAAATATCCTTACTAAGGTCTCTCTTAGCACAAATGTGGGCATATGTGCACAATCTCTTTACAATTTTCTCAAAAACCGATTTTATGTAAGTGTTCAAAATATTCCCAATATCTTCAAAAACTGATAAATATCATAAATATAATGGAAAATTTGGGAGCCTAAGTTAGTATCAAATTTTGGAAACCAAGGAGTTATTAAAAGTCCCATTCTTTGTCAAAACTAGGGACCCTCCTCAAACACTCTCTAGTAATCAACATGATAGTAGAACTTGATAAAAAAAAAAAAATTATTTGGAGTATGAAGAGATCTCTCATTTGTTTGTCTAAGTTGAGTGTATCCACTTGTACAAAGCCAATGTAAGAGGTCAATGCCATTAAATCTGCAAATAACCACATATTTTTCAATTATTGAATGTAGATGGGTTACCTTCGGTGTTGTGATCTACACTAACAACACCTCTTTAGCATGCTCCACTAGCTGGAATACGCGAAGTCTTTGAAGCAATTGGAATGGTATTTTTGTTTTTGATTGCATCCTTAAAAAAAACATGTTTCGAAGTTGAATGCATCCGAGTGCCCACCACTCCTCCCCACAATCACAACACAAAAATAAAGTTTGAATCTTTAACCATGTTGTAGTTAGACAATGAATTAAGTCTTCAAGTTGTTTACCCCCTAAAATTAATATTGTATCCACCACAAAATTGGTAGAATTTACCTGCTAAATTAAGGACTTCTTAAAAAGGTTCTTTATCATTATTTGAAAATTTTCCTTGGCATTAGGGCTTTCATTTGACATTTGATGAAAAATATTGTCTTCAAACACTTCACACACACACACACACATATATATGAAGTTACTTGTTAAACTCTTACTTGTAGGCAACGCTATTGAGATAGGCTTCTAGAATGCATTAAAAACAAGGTGGTGGATTTTTGGGAAACCCATTCTCATGCTATATCGAGAGGCATGCACGGTGAGAATTGTAAGCATGCTATGAAGATGATGGAATTTGAACAACTACATGAATTTCAAAAAAACAATCCCAATGCCAAGATTGCTATTAGCATGTTTGGTAAACTGAAACTAAGGTGTATTAACCTCGCAACACAGATTGTGACACTCGTTGTAGTTGATACCATGTTGAATTCCAACTCTACTATGACGCATTTGTAAATTTTTGCAAAAGGCTTTGGCAAGGTGACCATTCTCCCACAATGTGTGATTTTATTTAATGATATAATGCAAAAGGATTCCCAAATATGCTTTTTTAGTAAATCATGTGTAGGTGGAAGAAGATGCCTTAAATGCGGTAATATGACATTATTCCATAGGATTTTTCCTATGAATCTCACATGCCTTGGATTGTCATATATTGTCATCACATGGAGGAGATATGAGTATGTTACTATGAACTCATCCTCTTCTTTGAGTGTGGCCTCAAAGATGATTGACTTGCTTGAAGATGATATCCCTATTTTAGAATTCATGGGGAAGTTCCAAAACTATATTTAGAAAATATATCAAACATTCTCATAGGTATAGGTGGCAAGCTTTTTAATTCATACAACCTTGTGAGATATTCAAGTTGGGCAACATCTTATTAGTGGTATAATTTTTCGAGAATTACACATTTGATCCCCAGAGATAGGTACAAAGAGAGTACTATCAGTTTTACCAAGTATTTTATGTGTAGTTCACACACATATATTTTTTTATTTTCTATAGTATTGTGCACTAAAATTAAATATTCACTGAAGGATGAATTTTATGCATAGGTTTCTATATTCATTCAAGTTTTTGCATAAACATGCACATATGAGCATTGATGGCATGGATAGCACTCCAAAATCATGAAATGCCATTAAGGTGTATTATTTGTATGTCAATGATGATTGTGAGCATGACACATTGTTTGTTCAACATTGATTTGGTATGATATATTCAAGTCATTCAAAAAGAATGAGATATCATTTAAATAGAACTAGATTTGGTCTCTTGGGGGTGCTAGATAATCAAAATCAACACACTCTTTTTATTGGTTGAATTTGTTTCATAAAGAGATGGGATTTTGGAATCCCTGAAGTTTTTTGGAAATAGGGCATGGAAAGGGTGAATATGATGTCATGGGTGCTTGTGTGAAAAGTGCACTCAGTAGATACCAAATGAGCCATGATGTAATCCAACTCAAATTATTTGCTAAAGTAGTTAACTAATGCAAATTGATTTTAGGGTATGAAGGTCATGAATAGAAGAGGATGGTGCATAGGTAAGAGACTATAGTGTACAAATTGAAGATCAATTTTTCAACATACTTTAAAACACATGCTTAGTAAAAACAAATATTTGATATTTGATATTTAATATAATGTAGTTTCTTTTGGAATGTTTCATTTGGCAATGTCAATAGATCTATGCCTTGGTGTTGTGAAGCTATAATTGATATTAAAGAATTGGAGTAAATATATGGTTTACATCTTTGCCATTAAAACACAAAATATGCATAGTGCATAAAATATGGATTTTCTCTTAATTTTTTAAACATAAGCCTAAATAATTTGGAAATGCTTTTATTGTAATCTTTATAATTGAACATAATTAATTATAATTTAAGTAAAATTAAAAATGATAATTAATTATAATTTAATTAAAATTAAAAATGATATATATATAATATTAATATAAAATATCATTTCTTATTAATAATGTTTTTAGTTTTAAGATTGTAATATATTCAAATTTATGTGTCACTATGAATTACTTCTCTAAATTAATATAACATAATAGCTTTGTATAAAAAATATTATTTGATATAAATACTTTTAGGTTATACAAATTTTAGATACATCAAATTTAATAATAAACTTTTGTAAGGAAAACATAATTTTTTTCTCAAATTTAAAATACTAGCAAAAAAATAATAATTTTTTTATACATGATTAATAATAAAGTTTTTATTACATAAAAATAATTCTAATATAATATTGTAAATATTTAATATTTTTTTTAAATTTAATTTAAATTAATAAAAATAAATAATTTACTTTTATTCTTAATATGTTAAACAATCCCATATTCCACCCATTATAATATGGATAATTCATACATATCAATGAAGCTTGGCTCATACATCTATGCTTATTTATTTTTTATATACCATTAACATAACAATAAAGTTGTACCCAACACACTATGGGTCTGTGCAGGTCAGTAACCTACCTGTGTAGGTAAGGTTGGTTTTTTTCATTTTTTAACCTTGTTTATGATGATGATTAATGTTTACTGAGATCGAATTGGTCTATCGTAAGTGATTACTTGCGATTTTTTAGAATTTTGTTTCTGTGCTAAAAAAGGATTAAGAGAAGCTTTCCAAGATCACCATAGTTTTGTTGAGTTAAGAGGTAAGGAAGGTTGGTAGTGTAACACATATATTGAAATTGAGATCTAATCTAGCTATAGGTTGGACAATCTAAGAGAAAATGCGTTTCATCTTCAACCTTCTTAGTGTCACAGAGGTGACACACTTTTTCATCCCATGGCGTTTTAGGAATTGACCAATGCCCAGTTTCACTATGGAGCTTGTGAGAATTTGTTTTTATCTTAGCAATTTTTATTTTTTTCTTTACACTTATCAAAACATCGAGATAATTTTGATATTCTAGATTAGGGTTAATTACATTCTTATAATACCTTAATTTTCTTTTTTACTCTAACTCTTTATCACACCACATTTTCTCGTTAATTTTGATTTGATGATATTTTTCATAGTATATTTATTCTGCAAAATGGTGTCTTCCATGATTCCCTAATAGTTTAGCCAAGACTGGGAATCTTTATGCCATCCTCTCTTGATTCGATGGTGGTTACGATTGGATTTTGAAGAGATTTTAGGAAGCCTCTTGTCTTCCGTGTTGTTTAGCTTGTTCTTATACATTAGGTATCTAATCATAGCCATGCTCTCAATGGAGGAGAGGATTGCTTCTAAGAGGAGGATGTGATAGGGCATATTTCCTTTAATTTCGAGATTATAGGTTATACAATTCTTTTGTATTTTCTCTATCTTTGTCCAAGATTCACGAGAGATATTACATCCCTAGACTTCACATCTATAAAAAATAATAGGTGTAACAAGAGTCTCAAAGAGAAGTTTCTTCTTATCCCAAATCCAAAGATCAGTGGATTTACAATTGTTTTCAAGCCCATAAGAAGCTCCCCATTACCCCAATAATCCTTTTCTCAATGCTATAATTCCAGTTGAGCTTGTGGTGAATATCAATTCCAAGATATTCGTATGAAGTCAATTCCTCCAAGTTTTTGTTGTCATATACAAAGGTATCATAAGTGATATTATTGGATTTAATGATCATGACCTTAGTCTTATCCCTGTTAACAAGCATACCCATATTGAAGCAAAAATGCTTGAGGATTCTTAGTTGGTTTTCAAGATCGTGGGGACTCCTCTTCATAAGAACAATATCATCAACATAAATAAGAAGATTGATGACTATACCATTGAGAGTACCTAGGGACGACACACCATGTTTCTTCCAAGAAATCTTCTAACTTGTCAATGTATATGCCAAAAAGGGTAGGGGAAAAGGGACACCATTGTTTGACTCCAATATTGCAGTTAAACTCTTTCGACCAACCGTTAGTGCTTTTAAACTTGGAAACAATGTTCTCATACAACCTTATTGCATCAACCCTCAACTCAAAAGGAACTTTAATCTCTTCCAACCTATTCCAAAGGTTTCTCCTAGGAATAAAGTCAAAATATTTTCTAAAGTCAACAAAACAACAAAAAATATTGGTTTTAGCATTGCAGAACTCTTCTGCAATGATCCTAAAGGTAAAAAGATGGTCCATAGTTGAATGATATCTTCTAAACCTGGCCTAGCCTTTAGCTCTTTGACTATGACTTTCTAGCCAAAGGCTACTCTTCTTTTCCAAAATAATTCCATAAATATTTGCTAAAATCAGGCTAATCATAATGGTCCTATAATTAGAGGGAATGTTTATATCCCCATTTTTAAAAATAAGAATAATGAGGCTTTGCATTTAGGGTTTAGGGAAGCCCTACTTGACTGCTAGATTGAAGAGCTTGTGTATGTGAGGGATAAGGATAGGACCTCTGATTTTAAAAATTTCAGCTTGGTAGCCTTCAATGTCCTTAGCTTTCCCATTTGCAAGCCTCTTAACCCTGAACTCTATGTCATCCAAAGAAAAAACTCCATCCTCTGTAGGGACAATATGAATGGTGTTCATGACATTAGGGAACTTGTTAAGACTTTTAAGGTAGGAATTCCAGTCCCTTAAGGGAATCATATTATTTTCTTTAGTATTGCGGTTTAGAATTTGCTTCCATAACTTCTTAGGATCCAAATTAAATAGTTTTGAAAGTTTCTCTTTCATTTTATTGATATAGTATCCATTTTTTCCCTTTTAATTAAGAATTTGTATGTATTGATCTTATCTAGTTTTAAGGACTCATTAGTAGCATCCCTAATGGATTTCCTAGCAATTTTACATTCTTTATCATACCAAGGATTGGTCATTCTATTATTCTTTTTACATGACACCTTGAAAGAGAATTTGTTAATATAAGTGGAAAGGGTAGTTGTAAAATTATGATAGAGTTATTCAATGTTGTCGCTATAAGTTAGGAGATGTAATTCACTATTTAAATCCTTTAAGAAAAGGTCAAATTTACTTTTGTTAAAGTGCATTTTCCTTTGATTATCATAATTCTCTTCAATGGTGCTCCTGTGCATGGAAAAATTTAGAGTTAGGGTTAAAGGTCTATAATCTGCGTCAGGTTCATGGTCATTTAAAAGGTCAAAAGTTACTATTTGGTTGAAAACGAGGATATCAGATATCACATAATCTATGACACTACTACCTAGCCCATGAATACAAGTCATCTGGTTGGAGTTTGTCCACTTCATTACTCCATTGCAAATTATTAGGTCTTGAGAGTTGCAGAGCTTGACCAACTCAATACCCAACAAATTTTCAATTAGGTCTTCATAGCTTCTTTTGTAGATATTAGATAAAACAAGGTCCTCATCTAGCCATAAAGGATTGTGGTTGGAATCATTGGTTAAAAGAGTAGCTTGTTTAGTTGCAATCCTAAGATTAAAGTATCCTAGCAGGAAGATATTACCTTCATTTTTCAAATTATAAATATCTTGTTCTAAATTATTAAAGGGACAATTGTATCTAGATTGTTTTTCTTATAAAAAGTAGAATTAATAGGTGCAAAATAACAAATTTCTATATACATCTTCTTAGCATTGGTGTTTGAAATTTCTATCCAAATGTATTGATTGAGAGGGTCTATCTTATGAAGTTGAATGTGATGAGAAATGCTCTTTCTAATACAACAAGCTATGCCTTCTATCCCTCTACGGTGGGACTTTTTGTTCTATGCCGAACACAAGACAACTCTTGAACTATGTTAGGGACCTTAGAGTCTTCATGCTTCCAAATTTCAACTAAACAAATAATATCTATATCACTCGAGATCCAACTTATGATAGGAACTTTGCACCATGGAAAGCCACGATAGTTCCAAAAAAAGATCCCAAGTGTCCCAAATTCCTATTTATTATTATCCTTCTAGTCTCTATCCCTAACGATGGCTTTTTGATTTCTAATTATTGCCCATTTTCCTTCTTTCCTGGCTTCTTTTACCTTTTGAACTTCCTTCCTTAATTCAACTTGGTCTTTGGGAATGAGGTCTTCATTTATAAATATTCCTGCCCCTTTTAAGCTCATAGATTTACTGAGTATGCTATATTTATGATCATTACAATTTACTTTGACACAGATCAACCTATCTTTGTGATGAATTATTTTTCCTAGTCTCTTTTCTTCTATGAGGTAAGTTGTATCGATTTGTAATTTATTTTATAATTCTTCATTTACTATTACTATCTTATCCTACTCTTGTTGTTCTTTTATACCAAAAATTATGTGGTTCAAGGTTCTTTTATTATGCAGATGGTCCAATTCGATTAGCTTATTCATTTCCTCTTTGATGAGTTTGATATCCAGTTTGTTTTCTAGATTACTGAGGATCAAATTGTTGGTTAGTTTTTCTTTTAACTCTTTAATCCTATCTCTCAAGTTGCGATTTTATTCAACCTCTCATTCTTGGGTTGATTATTTATGTTTTTCCATTTCTTGAATCCTATCATTCATTTTCTGCAATTCACTCTTGAACCCTAACAATCTATCATTTATTTGAGTTTGAATGGTATCTTTGAAGGGTCTAATTTTTTTTTATGAAGCATTGCCTCTAGCTCTATTTGGAATTTTACATCTATTTCTTCACTCATTTTTTCTAATGATTTTGATGCATTTGACATCTCTTTCTTATTTCCTAATGATTCCATATAATTGTAAATGATCTCTAGGGTGATTTTGTGAGGCCTCCCCCCTGATAGGATGCGTCTTTGGAATACTTGGTGGAATGATCATATTTAAAAGAAGAGAAAAAAAAGTAACAACTTGTGTTTTGTATTGATTTTAAAAATGGAAAATAGTTTTGTTAACTCATAATAATAATTCTACAAAAAACTAAATATATTTATATCTCTAAAAAAAACTAAATATATTTATATCTTGCTCTTAAACTATTTTAGCATAATTTGCTTCTTGAATTGTTGTTGACAAGCTGCTAGATTATGATTATGTTGCATATCAAAATTCTGTCAATATAACTCAATGGTATGTACTAGGTAGTTTTTTTTTTTTAATCCCAATCCTTTTATCTTCACTATTATCGACTACAAAGATATAGGAGATGAGCAACTTCTGCTTTTTAATAGGTGAATCTAAAAGAGAGGGTTATGCGCAATGAAGATCTCTATTCTTTCTTTATAGCAATATAAGATCTGAAAAATATAAGATCAATGATAATATAAAATACATATGAATATGCAGATTCTCCAATACTCCTACTCCTACTCCTCCTCTCTCAATTGAGATACCCTAACGCATATGACTATGCAGATTCTCCAATAGTCCGACTCCTCTCTCAATTGAGATACCGAATTTCTAGCATCAAAGACCTAAAATATTTCAAATATATAATCATCACAAACGAAAAAGCAGCTTAAAAAAACGAAAAAGCAACATGGTAACAAAAATACTCATATTTGACATGAATTTGAAGAAAAATTTAACTTCCACAATTGTTTGACACCCTCTTTTAGTAAGTTTGTATACTCAGAACTCAATATTTATTCACGGAGATTTTAGAATTGGGAGTAAAAAAAATTTCCATCTAAAGATCTTTGAAAAGTATCAAAATGTCTTCAAAATAGTGATGACACCAAAACACAAGTTATGACCATGTAACTCAATGGACTTTATGTTACTTTATATGTTAAATATAAATGAAAAATAAATTATATGTTCTAAAGATTCTTGCAAAGTATCAAAATGCCTTTAAGATAGGAATGACCAAACACTAATTCTACCATGTAACTCAATGGAGTTATGTTATTTTATATGTTAAATATAAATAAATATTTTATATTTTAAATATAAATATAAAATAAAATTATATGATAAAAATTTACAATTTATATTTTAATTATCTTTAATTTTTTTTTTTTAAGTTTCTTATACTTATTTTTAAATAATTTTTTAAAGTTTCTTATACATATTTTTAAATGTAGTTTTTAAAATATAATTTTTTTTTTCACAAAGATGGAATTGTTGATTAAGGTTGGTTGTCATTGATGTCAATCTTTAAAGAAAGCCCGGTAACACAAAGGTTTGAGTAATGGAACCAAGTTTGTTTGATGTAAATATGACTCATTATTGTCTTGTCATGGTTGATAAGAAGTACAAATGGATGAACTCCAAAGTGGTCCCCTTATGGTGAAAGCCCTCACGAGAATATGCTTTGCAGATTGAGTTATCCTAGAAGTATGGTTAGAGAATCCATGCTTAATTGTGTAATAATGAGATGAAGGTCAGTGAATTTGTCACTGAAACTATCCTAGATGGATAGTGCTTGTCATGCCATTTCCGATGGTATGTGGAATGTCACATAACTCCTCACAATTAGAGAGTTATGGCCATATGAAGTTGAAGAACCCTCATGAGTCATATAGAAGCCCCCAAAAGTCAAGTCTTTGCAAAAGAAATTACTTAAATAATAAAGTAAATGGAGAACTCCCTAAAATAAGGAATGTGTAATGGTACATGAAAGTATAAATAAGAGGCAAAATTCTCTCATTTAATAATAGTTGAATATCATTGAATATCTATTTTTGTGAAAGGTTATTTGGGCAGGTATTATTGATAGAGAAAATTTGCACCAGAAAAAGTGCGACAGGAAAAGTGCGACAGAAAAAGTACGACAAGAAAAGTGCGGCAAAAAAAGTGCGGCAGGAAAAGTGTTGCAGAAAAAGTGCTACAGAAAAATCATGGCAGAAAAAGTGCGATAGAAAAATCGTGGCATGAAAAGTGCGGCAGAAAAAGTGTGGCAGAAAAATCATGACAGAAAAATCGCAGCAGAAAAAGTGTGGCAGAAAAATCGCAGCAACAACATAGTTGGGGTCTATTTATGAGAGATATGGCACATCTTGTTTGAGGTACATGTTTGGTACATTGCTGAGACAAGTAGTTGATGAGTTGACACATACATGAGGTGTATAGTTGATGAGTTGGCACATACATGAGGTGTATAGTTGATGATATTAGTACATCTTGATGAGTCAAGGTTGATGCATAGTTGATGCATGATACATGTTGGTTCAGGTTATTGGTACAGGTTGTTTGGTGCAGGTTGATTGGAATAGGTTGTTACAGGTTATTGGTATAGGTTGACGGTGACAGGTTGACAGTGGCAGTGGTTGATTCAGTCACAGTGACAGGTTGCCTACATTTCGCATTTATATTTCAGGGCGGTTGGACGGGGTAAGGATAGGTGGTTGTAGCCACCTTCCGGTTGTATCCGGAGAACATAGGGGGTTATAGCCTCCTTCTGGTTGTATCCAGAGAATTGGGAAGTTAGAGTTTCCCTCAAGTTGTAGCTTGAGAAACTAGGGGGTTGGAGTCTCCTTCCAGTTACAGCTGGAAAACAAAGGAAGTTGGTGCTTTCAATGAATGTAATTCTTCAAGACATATAAGAAAAAAATATTGTGGGTTTCTCCCGCTTTGGGTTTCCACGTAAAAACACTGGTGTACTGTGTATGTGTATGATTTCTCATTTGTTCATTGTTTATTTACTCTGCAATTATTGAATGATAATGCTACATTGATATAACACTTGCATTATATGGTTAAAAATGATTAAATTGCTCTATTGTTGATTCACCCCCCCACTCAGTAATCCAACAATTGGTATCAGAGCGGGTTCCTTCAGAAACCAGTTTAACCATTGAAAGAAAGATCATGGAGAGAAAAAACTTGTATAAAAATGGAATACCATAGTTTGATGGACAAAAGTATGCATTTTGGAGCATAATGATGAAGACATATATATATAGGCACATGGATTTGAAATTTGGCAATCAATTGTAGATGGATACACAGTACCAGCTGTTCTACCAATAAATGACAAAGCTGTGAAACTTGGTCAGAATAATTCCAAAGCCACAAATGCACTTCTGAATGGTCTTAGTGAAACAATATTCACCAAAGTTGCACATTGTAAATCCGCTAAAGAGATTTGGGACAAACTTCAAAATATTTATGAAGGAGATTCAAAAGTCAAAGCAACAAAGCTTCAAACTTACAGAGGTTAGTTCGAACAACTTAAATGGAAGGAAGATGAGAATATTGCAGCTTACTTTTTACAAGTTGATGAAACATTAAATGCAATCATAGGATTGGGAGAAGAAATCGAAGAATCTGTAATTGTTTAAGAGGTGCTAAGATCTCTTCCTATGAGATTTGACCCTAAGATATCATCACTAGAAGAAAGAGTAGATCTAAACTCAATAAGCATGGACAAATTACATGGAATCTTCACAACATATGAAATGAGAAATGAACAGGAAAATACAGATACAAAAGAAGCAACCTTCAAAGCATACAAAAAGTCAAAGCAAAAAGAAAAAGAACTTAGCAACAACAGTGACGTCTCGGAAGATGATGAAGAAGTGACCAACTTTGTCAAAAGATTGAACAAATGAACCAACAATGGGTATAGAGGTAAGCTTACTTTGATTTGTTTTAATTGTGATGGTATTGGTCATTTTGCTAACAAATGTCCTCATAAGAAAAAGAAAATGATGAAGGTTACTCAAATAACAAACAAACATATAAAGGAAAAAGAACCACAAAGAAAGTTTTCAAGAAAATCTTATGAACCAAAGAAGACATCTCATCATTAGATGAAGATGAATTCAGTGACATTGAGACAAAAAGAGTTCTATTCATAGAAGTAGAAGACTCTGATAAAGAAGACTCCAAATAAGAATATGAAGAATCCGAATAAGAATATGAAGAGGTAGAAGTTGACTACCGAGAAGAATTGATGTGTGTCATAGAAGTTATCAGAAGATAAAAGAAGAAAAACAAGAAACTACAAGCAGAACTAGACAAGAAACAAGACACTCAAGAACTAGAACAAATGATCACAAATTTGAAGGTTCAAATAGAAGAAGCTAAAAGAATTGAAGAAACACTCAAAGAACAACTAGAAGAAAAGATAGGATCATTGGAAATTTGGAAGCAAAGATTGTCACATTAAGAAAGGATCTTCAAAAGAAAAATATGTTGGACAACTGAGAGGGGGGGTGAATCAGTTGTTACTGTGCTTAAACAATTATGGTTCTTTTAAACTCTTTGTAGAGACACTGAATGATGATCACAATAATGCAGGGAAATAAACAATGACACTTTCAGCATCATTCACACATATGAGAAACATAGAGACAGATATTTCCCGAGGAAACCC
>JASDQU010030832.1:9775-22277 GCA_032191745.1 Picea mariana | reverse complement strand
TTGAGAATTCTTAACCTCAAGGAGAAACTTTGGAAGTCCTTTTCGGGGAAACTGATGTTCTCTTGATATGTGATAACTTGTCTATGTTCGACATTGAAATGCCATAATGGTTATGATATTATTAGTTGGTTGTATGGTTCTGCTATGGACGTCATTTAGAGAAGAGGAGGTGAACATGTAGTTAGACACAAGTTCATTTTTAAAGTGATTTTCCATGCACAAATTTTTCATACCTCATATTTTAGGTGTTCATGCTTGTGGAGATGATACCAAGAGTAATCTCATTAGGATAGAAGCTGTGACAACATGTTTCATTGGGTAAAAGTTTGAAGGATCTGTTAGACATATATGAACTTAATGTCAGTTCATTCACCATATTGGGTCTTTTTATCTCTTAGACACTCTCGAAAGAAANGGCTTGGAATGACTATTAGGTCTTGATATTGATATTGTAATTTTTTTTTAAATACCTACACAAAGGTGGCAATTGTGACGTCTTTCACTCTCTTCCCGTCACTATTGCCACGTCCAAGATGTCTCTCTTTCCACCTCCAATATTTTCGCTCCCATAGCAACCACGTCGGAGCTAGTAACTCCAAGCCATCGCTGTTGCCACCTGATGGATGTCGTTCTTGCCATGTCCAAGAGTGTTGCTCCCATAGCAACCACGTTGGAGCTAATACCTCGTCCCGTCGGTCTTTCCACCTTCATAACGTCTCTCTTGCCACCTTTAAAACGTCTCTCTTGCCACCTTAAGAACATCTCTTTTGCCACCTTTGAAACGTCTCTCTTGCCACGTCTGAAACGTCTCACTTTCCAGGTTTGAAACGTCGGTCTTGCCACGTTTGAAACATCTCACTTGCCACATTTGAAACGTCGGTCTTGCCACGTTTGAAACATCGGTCTTGCCATGTTTGAAACATGTCACTTGCCACGTTTGACACGTCGGTCTTGCCATGTCTGAAACATCTCAGTTGCCACGTTTGACACGTCGGTATTGCCACATTTGAAACGTCCCTAGATTTCGGTCTTACGACGTCAATATGGGGCTGGACAATCCAATTTCTGATGACACGTGGCGTCATATAACGTCGCAATACCGATGAAAACTAGGTCGTCGGAAAAATGACGTACTGTGAAACGACGTTTGAGGGGGTTCGAGGTTTTTCGGTCTTCCGACAATAGAAAGTGGCAATTGCGTTGAACGCGTCGTCGAAATTTGACCCAAATGCACTAGTGTGACGAGCCTCGAATGAAGTGGAATTATGGATTGAAAATAAAAATTCTTCATTTCCAAATATGAGATCACTTTTGGATACCCATTTGAGATTTTTACACATGGTCTTGATTACGAGCGAAGACATGGAGTTCCTGAGGCGCTTTTTCTCAACTTCGGTTCACATTCTAGCCCTAAGTTTGACTAGCCTCGAACGAAGTGGAATTATGGGTTCAAAAGACAAATTCTTCATTTCCAAATATGAAATCATATTTGGAAACCCATTTGAGAGTTGTACATGTGGTCTTTATTGTGAGCGAAGACGTTTACTTCCTGGGCCACATTTTCTCAACTTCGGGTCACATTATGGGCTCAAGTTTGACCAACGTCGAACAAAGTGGAATTATGGGTTGAAAGGAAAAATTCTTCATTTGAAAATATGAAATCATGTTTGGATACCCATTTGATTTTTGTAGATGTGGTCTTGATTGAGAACGAAGACGTGTAGTTTTTAGGCCACCTTTTCTCAACTTTGGGTTACATTCTAGGCCCTAGTTTGACCAGCCTCAAACGAAGTGGAATTTTGGGTTGAAAAGAAAAATTCTTCATTTCCAAATATAAAATCATATGTGGATACCAATTTGAGAGTTGTAACCGTGGTTTTGATTGCGAGTGAAGACGTGTAGTTCCTTGGTTGCTTTGTCTCAACTTCGGGTCACATTCTAGGCCAAAGTTTGACCAACCTCGAATGAAGTGGAATTACGGGTTGAAAAGAAAAATTCTTCATTTCCAAATATGAATCGTATTTGGATACCCATTTGAGAGTTTTACATGTGGTCTTGATTGTGAGAAAACATGTGTATTTCTTGGGCCACTTTTTCTAAACTTCGGCTCACATTCTAGGCTCAAGTTTCACCCGCCTCGAACGAAGTGGAATTATGGTTTGAAAAGCCAAATTCTTCTTTTCCAAATATGAAATCATTATTGGATACCCATTTGATATTTGTACACGTGGTCTTGATTGCGAGTGAATACGTGTAGTTCCTGGGATGCTTTTTCTCAACTTCAGGTCACATTCTAGGCCCAAGTTTGACCAGTGTCGAACGAACTGGAATTATGGGTTGAAAAGCATAATTATTCATTTCCAAATATGAAATCGTATTTGGATACCCATTTGAGATTTGTACACATGGTCCTAATTGTGAGCGAAGACGTGTAGTTCCTGGGCCACTCTTTCTCAACTTCGAGTTACATTATAGGCCCAAGTTTGACCAGCCTCGAACGAAGTGGAATTATGGGTTGAAAAGAAAAATTCTTCATTTCCAAATATGAAATAATATTTGGATACCCATTTGAGATATGTACACATGGTCTTGATTGCGAGCAAAGATGTTTAATTCCTAGGATGCTCTTTCTCAACTTTGGGTCAAATTCTAGGCCCAAGTTTGACCAACCTCGAATGAAGTGGAATTATTGGTTGAAAAGAAAAATTCTTCATTTCCAAATATGAAATCGTATTTGGATACGCATTTTGATATTTGTACACATGGTCTTGATTGCGAGCGAAGACGTCTAATTTGTGGGCCAGTCTTTCTCAATTGCGGGTTGCACTGTAGGCCTAAGTTTGACTAGCCTCGAACGAAGTGGAATTATGGGTTGAAACGATAAATTCTTCATTTCCAAATATGAAATCACATTTGTATACCCATTTCAGATTTGTACATGCGGTCTCTATTGCGAGCGAAGATGTGGAGTTCTTGGACCACTCTTTCTCAGCTTTGGATCACATTCTAGGCCCAAGTTAGGCCAGCCTCGAACAAAGTGGAATTATGGGTTGAAAAGAAAAATTCTTCATTTCCAAATATGAAATCACATTTGGATACTCATTTGAGAGTTGTACAAGTGGTCTTGATTGCGAGAGAAGACGTGGAGTTCGTGGGCCACTTTTTCTCAGTTTAAGTTCACATTCTAGGCCCAAGTTTGACAAGCCTCGAACGAAGTGGAATTATGGGTTGAAAAGAAAAATAATTCATTTCCAAATATGAAATCACATTTGGATACCCATTTGAGATTTGTACACGTGGTCTTGATTGCGAGCGAAGATGTGGAGTTCCTAGGGTGATTTTCTGAACTTCCGGTCACATTCTAGGCCCAAGTTTGACCAGCCTCGAACAAAGTGGAATTATGGGTTGAAAAGAAAACTTATTCATTTCCAAATATGAAATAACATTTGTATACCCATTTGAGATTTGTACACATGGTATTTATTGCAAGAGGAGACTTGGAGTTCCTAGGCCGCTTTTTCTCAACTTCGGTTCACATTCTAGGCCCAAGTTTGACGGGCCTTGAACAACGTGGATTTATGCATTGAAAATAAAAATTCTTCATTTCCAAATATGAAATCACATTTGGATAACTATTTGATATTTGTATATGTGGTCTTGATATCGAGAAAAGACGTGTAGTTCTTGGGCCGCTTTCTCTCAACTTCGGGTCACATTCTAAGCCCAAGTTTGACCCACCTCAAACGAAGTGGAATTATGAATTGAAAAGAAAAATTCTTCATTTCAAAATATGAAATCACATTTGGATCCCCATTTGAGAGTTGTACACATGGTTCTTATTGCGAGCGGAGATGTGTAGTTCTTGGGCCACTTTTCTCAACTTTGAGTCACATTCTAGGCCCAAGTTTGACCCGCCTCGAATGAAGTGGAATTCTAGGTTGAAAACAAAAATTCTTCATTTCCAAATATGAATCGCTTTTGGATGCCCATTTGAGACTTTTACATGTGGTCTTTATTATGAGCGAAGATGTGTAGTTCTTGGGCCTCTTTTTGTCAACTATGGGTCACATTCTAGGCCCAAGTTTGACCCACCTTGAACCAAGGGGAATTATGGGTTGAAAAGAAAAATTCTTCATTTCCAAATATGAAATCACATTTGGACACCCATTTGAGAGTTGTATAGGTGGTCTTGATTTTGATCAAGGACGTGTAGTTCTGAGGCCCTTTTTCTCAACTTCGGCTCACATTATAAGCCCAAGTTTGACCCGCCTCGAATGAAGTAGAATTATGTGTTGAAAAGAAAAATTCTTCATTTCAAAATATGAAATCACATTTGGATACTCACTTGATATTTTTACACATGGTTTTGATTGCGAGTGAAGACGTTTAGTTATTGTGCAACTTTTTCTCAATTTCGGGTCACATTTTAGGCCCAAGTTTGACCAGCCTCGAACGATGTGGAATTATTGGTTGAAAAAAAATAATTCTTCGCTTCCAAATATGAAATCACAATTAAATACCAATTTGAGAGTTTTACATGTGGTCTTGATTCCGAGAAAAGGCGTGTAGTTCTTGGGCCGTTTTTTCTCAACTTCGGGTCACATTCTAGGCCTAAGTTTGACCAACCTTGAATGAAGTGGAATTATGGGTTGAAAAGCAAAATTATTCATTTCCAAATATGAAATCATATTTGGATACCAAATTGAGATTTTTACACGTGGTCTTGATTGCAAACGAAGACGTACACATGGTCTTGACTACGAGCAAAGACGTGTAGTTCTTGGGCCGCTTTTTCTCAACCTCGGGTCACATTTTAGGCCTAAGTTTGACCAGCCTCGAATGAAGTGGAATTATGGGCTGAAAAAAATAAATCTTCATTTCCAAATATGAAATCATGTTTGGATACCCAATTGATATTTTTACACGTGGTCTTGAAGACGTTTAGTTCCTGGGCCACTTTTTCTCAACTTTGAGTCACATTCTAGGCTCAAGTTTGACCAGCGTCGAACGAAGTGGAATTATGGGTTGAAAAGAAAAATTCTTCATTTCCAAATATGAAATCATATTTGGATACCCATTTGAGAGTTGTACACGTGGTCCTGATTGAGAGTGAAGATGTGTAGTTCTCGGGCCACTTTTTCTCAACTTCAGATCACATTCTAGGCCCTAGTTTGACGAGCCTCGAATGAAGTGAAATTATGGGTTGAAAAGAAAAATTCTTCATTTCCAAATATGAAATCATATGTGGATACCCATTTGATATTTGTAGACGTGGTCTTGTTTGCGAGTGAAGATGCTTAGTTCTTGGGCCGCTTTTTCTCAACTTCAGGTCACATTCTAGGCCAAAGTTTGACCAGCC
The DNA here is from genome assembly GCA_032191745.1 of Picea mariana. Classification (NCBI taxonomy): domain Eukaryota; kingdom Viridiplantae; phylum Streptophyta; class Pinopsida; order Pinales; family Pinaceae; genus Picea; species Picea mariana. The sequence continues at coordinate 16,918 of JASDQU010030832.1, read as the reverse complement.
TCAAACGAAGTGGAATTATGGGTTGAGAAGGAAAATTCTTTATTTCCAAATATGAAATCATACTTGGATACCCATTTGATCTTTGTACACGTCGTCTTGATTTTGAGCGAAGACGTGTAGTTCCTTGGCCACTCATTCTCAACTTCGTGTCACATTCTAGGCCCAAGTTTGACTAGCCTCGAACGAAGTGGAATTATGGGTTGAAAAGAAAAATTCTTCATTTCCAAATATGAAATAATATTTGGATACCCATTTGAGAGTTGTACACGTTTTCTTGATTGAGAGAGAAGACGTGTAGTTTTTGGGCCATTTTCTCTCAACCTCGTATCACATTCTAGGCCCTAGTTTGACGAGCCTCGAAGGAAGTGGAATTATGGGTTGAAAAGAAAATTTCTTCATCTCCAAATATGAAATCATATTTGGATACCCATTTGAGATATGCACACATGGTATTGATTGCGAGCAAAGACGTGTAGTTCCTGAGACGCTCTTTCTCAATTTCTTGTCACATTCTATTTCCAAGTTTGACAAGCCTCGAACGAAGTGGAATTATTGGTTGATAAGAAAAAATCTTCATTTCCAAATATGAAATCGTATTTGGATACACATTTTTAGAGTTGTACAGGTGGTCTTGATTGCGAGCAAATACGTGTAGTTCGTGGGCCACTCTTTCTCAACTGTGGGTCACATTCTAGGCCCAAGTTTGACCAGCCTCGAACGAAGTGGAATTACAGGTTGAAACACAAAATTATTCATTTCCAAATATAAAATCATATTTGGATACCCATTTAAGAGTTGTACATGTGGTCTTGATTCTAAGGGAAGAATTGGAGCTCCTGGGACACTCATTCTCAGCTTCGGATCACATTCTAGGCCCAAGTTTGACCAGCCTCGAACGAAGTGGAATTACAGGTTGAAACACAAAATTATTCATTTCCAAATATGAAATCATATTTGGATACCCATTTAAGAGTTGTACATGTGGTCTTGATTCTAAGGGAATAATTGGATCTCCTGGGACGCTCATTCTCAGCTTCGGATCACATTCTAGGCCCAAGTTTGACCAACCTCGAACGAAGTCAAAATATGGGTTGAAAAGAAAAATTATTCATTTCCAAATATGAAATCACATTTGGATACCCATTTGATATTTGTACACGTGGTCTTGATTGCGAGCGAAGACATGGAGTTCCTAGGGTGCTTTTTTCTCAACTTTCGGTCACAATACAGGCCCAAGTTTGACCAGCCTCAAACGAAGTGGAATTATGGGTTGAAAAGAAAAAAATTTCATTTCCAAATATGAAATTATATTTGGATCCCCATTTGAGAGTTTCACACGTGGTCTTGATTGTGAGCGAAAACATTTAGTTCCTGGGCCACTTTTTCTCAACTTTGGGTCACATTCTATGCTCAAGTTTGACCAACGTCGAACGAAGTGGAATTATGGGTTCAAAATAAAAATACTTCATTTACAAATATGAAATCATATTTGGATACCCATTTGAGAGGTGTACACATGGTCTTGATTGAGAGCAAAGACGTGTAGTTTTTGGGCCACTTTTTCTCAACTTCGAATCACATTCTAGGCCCAAGTTTGACGAGCCTCGAACGAAGTGGAATTATGGGTTGAAAAGAAAAATTCTTCATTTCCAAATATGAAATCATATTTGGATACCCATTTGAGAGTTGTAGATGTAGTATTGATTGCGAGCAAAGACATGTAGTTCTTGGGCCACTTCTTCTCAACTTCGGGTCACATTCTAGGACCAAGTTTGACCATCCTCAAACAAAGTGGAATTACGGGTTGAAATGAAAAATTATTCATTTCCAATTATGAAATCATATTTGGATACCCATTTGAGAGTTGTACACATGGTTTTGATTGCGAGCTAAGACGCGTAGTTCCTGGGCCGCTTTTCTTAACTTCAGTTCACATTCTAAGCCCAAGTTTGACGAACCTCGAACGAAGTGATATTATGGGTTGAAAAGAAAAATACTTCATTTCCAAATATGAAATCACATTTGGATACCCATTTGATATTTGTACACACGGTCTTGATTGCGAGCGAAGAAGTGTAGTACTTGGGCCGTTTTTTCTCAACTTCGGGTCACAATCTAGGCCCAAGTTTGACCCACCTCGAACGAAGTGGAATTATGGGTTGAAAAGAAAAATTCTTCATTTCAAAATATGAATCACATTTAGATACCCATTTGAGATTTGTACATGTGGTCTTGATTGCGAGTGAAGACGTTTAGTTCCTGGGCCACTCTTTCTCAACTTCGGGTCACATTTTAGGCTAAGGTTTGACGAGCCTCGAACGAAGTGGAATTATGGGTTGAAACGAAAAATTCTTCATTTCCAAATATGAAATCATATTTGGATACCCATTTGAGAGTTTTACACCTCGTCTTGATTACGAGCGAAGACGTGTACTTCTTGGGCTCCTTTTTCTCAACTTCGGGTCAAATTCTAGGCCCAACTTTGACCAGCCTTGAACGAAGGTGAATTATGGGTTGAAAAGAAAAAGTATTCATTTCCAAATATGAAATCATATTTAGATACCCATTTGAGAGTTGTACATGTGGTATTAATTGCGAGTGAAGACATGTAGTTCCTGGGCCGCTTTTTCTCAACTTTGGGTCACATTCTAGGCCCAAGTTTGACCAGCCTCGAACGAAGCAGAATTATGGGTTGAAAAAAAATAAATTCATTTCCAAATATGAAATCATATTTGGATACCCATTTGAGAGTTGTACACATGGTATTGATTGTGAGTGAAGACATGTAGTTCCTGGGCCGCTCTTTCTCAACTTCAGGTCACAATCAAAGCCCAAGTTTGACCAGCCTTGAACGAAGTGGAAATATGGGTTGAAAAACAAAATTCTTCATTTCCAAAAATGAAATCATATTTGGATACCCATTTGACAGTTCTATACGTGGTCTGGATTGTGAGTGAAGACATGTATATCCTGGGCATCCCTTTCTCAACTTTGGGTCACATTGTAGGCCCAAGTTTGACCAACATCGAACAAAGTGGAATTATGGGTTGAATAGAAAAATTATTCATTTCCAAATATGAAATCATATTTGGATACCCATTTGAGAGTTGTACACGTGTTCTTGATTGCGACAAAAGACATTTATGTCCTGGGCCACTCTTTCTCAACTTCGGGTCACATTCTACGCCTAAGTTTGACTAGCCTCGAACAAAGTGGAATTATGGGTTTAAAAAATAAATTCTTCATTTCCAAATATGAAATCATATTTGGATACCCATTTGAGAGTTGTACATGTGGTCTTGACTGCAGGCGAACACGTGTAGTTCCTGGGCCGCTCTCTCTCAACTTCGGATCACATCCTAGGCCCAAGTTTGATCAGCCTCGAACGAAGTGGAATTATGGGTTGAAAAGAAAAATTCTTCATTTTCAAATATGAAATCACACTTGGATACCCATTTTAGATTTGTAGACATGGTATTGATTGTGAGTGAAGATGTGTAGTTCGTGGGCCGCTTTTTCTCAACTTCGGGTTACATTCTAGCCCTAAGTTTCCCCTCCTCGAACGAAGTGGAATTATGGGTTCAAAAGAAAAATTCTTTATTTCCAAATATGAAATCATATATGGATACCCATTTGAGAGTTGTACATGTGGTCTTGATTGCGAGCGAAGTCGTGGAGTTCCTGGACTGCTCTTTCGCAGCTTCAGATCACATTCTAGCCCCAAGTTTGACCAGCCTCAAACAAAGTGGAATTATGGGTTGAAAAGAAAAATTCTTCATTTCCAAATATGAAATCACATTTGGATACTCTTTTGAGAGTTGTACACATGGTCTTGATTACGAGAGAAGATGTGGAGTTCCTGGGCCACTATTTCTCAAATTCTAGGCTAAGGTTTGACGAGCCTCGAATGAAGTGGAATTATGGGTTGAAATGAAAAATTCTTCATTTCCAAATATGAAATCATATTTGGATACCCATTTGAGAGTTTTACACCTTTTCTTGATTGCGAGTGAATACGTGTACCTCCTGGGCTTCTTTTTCTCAACTTCGGGTCAAATTCTAGGCCCAACTTTGACCAACCTCGAAGGAAGTGGAATTATGGGTTGAAAAGCAAAATTATTCATTTCCAAATATGAAATCATATTTGGATACCCATTTGAGAGTTGTACACATGGTCTTAATTGCGAGTGAAGAGATGTAGTTCCTGGGCCGCGTTTTCTCTAATTCGGGTCACATTCTAGGCCCAAGTTTGACCAGCCTCGAACAAAGTGGAATTATGGGTTGAAAACAAAAATTCTTCATTTCCAAATATGAAATCATATTTGGATACACGTTTGAGATTTGTACACATGGTATTGATTGTGAGCGAAGACGTGTAGTTCTTGGGCCGCTCTTTCTCAACTTCGGGTCACATTCAAAACCGAAGTTTGACCAGCCTCGAACGAAGTGGAAATATGGGTTGAAAAACAAAATTCTTCATTTCCAAAAATGAAATCATATTTGGATACCCATTTGACAGTTCTATACGTGGTCTTGATTGTGAGCGAAGATGTGTATATCCTGGGCCGCTCTTTCTCAACTTCGGGTCACATTCTAGGCCCAAGTTTGACCAACCTTGAATGAAGTGGAATTATGGGTTGAATAGCAAAATTATTCATTTCCAAATATGAAATCATATTTGTATACCCATTCGATAGTTGTAAACATTGTCTTGATTGCAAGCGAAGATGTGTAGTTCCTCGACCGCTCTTTCTCAACTTCACGTCACATTCTAGGCCCAAGTTTCACCAGCCTCGAACGAAGTGGAATTATGGGTTGAAAAGAAAAATTGTTCATTTCGAAAAATGAAAGAACATTTGGATACCCATTTGAGAGTTGTAAATGTGGCGTTGATTGCGAGCAAAGACGTGTAGTTATTAGGCCGCTTTTTCTCAAGTTTGGATTACATTCGAGGCCCAAGTTTGAGCAACCTCGAATGGAGTGGAATTATTTGGATACCCATTTGAGAGTTGTACACGTTGTCTTGATTGCGATCAAAGACTTGTAGTTCCTAGGTCGCTCTTTCTCATCTTTGGGTCAACTTCTAGGCCCAAGTTTGACCAGCCTTGAACGAAGTGGAATTATGGGTTGAAAAGAAAAATTATTCATTCAAATATGAAATCATATTTGGATACCCATTTGAGAGTTGTATACATGGTTTTGATTCCTAAAACGCTCTTTTTCAACTTCGGGTCACATTCTAGGCCCAAGTTTGACCAGCCTCGAACGAAGTGGAAATATGGGTTGAAAAGAAAAATTCTACATTTCCAAATATGAAATCACATTTTGATACCCATTTGAGAGTTTTACACGTGGTTTTTATTGCGAGCAAAGACGTCTAGTTCCTAGGCCGCTTTTTCTCAACTTCGGGTCACATTCTAGGCCCAAGTTTGACCATCCTCGAACAAAGTGGATTTATGGGTTGAAAAGAAAAATTCTTCATTTCCAAATATGAAATCATATTTGGATACCCATTTGAGATTTTTACATGTGGTCTTCATTGCGAGTGAAGACGTGTAGTTCCTGGGACGCTCTTTCTCAACTTCGGGTCACATTTTAGGCCCAAGTTTGACCAGCCTCGAACGAAGTGGAATTATTGGTTGAAAATCACAATTCTTCATTTCCAAATATGAAATCGTATTTGGATACCCATTTTGAGAGTTGTAAACGTGGTCTTGATTACGAGCGAAGACGTGTAGTTCATGGGCCACTCTTTCTCAACTGCATGTCACATTCTAGGCCCAAGTTTGACCAGCCTCGAACGAAGTGGAATTATGGGTTGAAACAAAAAATTCTTCATTTACAAATATGAAATCATATTTGGATACCCATTTGAGAGTTGTACATGTGGTATTGATTGTGAGCGAAGACGTGGAGTTCCTGGGCCGCTCTTTCTCAGCTTCGGATCACATTCTAGGCCCAAGTTTGATGAGCCTTAAACGAAGTGGAATTATGGGTTGAAAAGAAAAATTCTTCATTTCCAAATATGAAATCACACTTGGATACCCATTTGAGAGTTGTATATGTGGTCTTGAGTGCGATCGAAGACATGGAGTTCCTGGGCCGCGTTTTCTCAACTTCAGTTCACATTCTAAGCTCAAGTTTGACGAGCCTCGAATGAAGTGGAATTATGGGTTGAAAAGAAAAATTGTTCATTTCCAAATATGAAATCAGTTTTGGATACCCATTTGAGATTTGTACACCTGGTCTTGATTACGAGCGAGGACGTGGAGTTCCTGGGGCGCTTTTTCTCAACTTCGGTTCACATTCTAGCCCTAAGTTTGACCAGTCTCGAACGAAGTGGAATTATTGGTTGAAAATCAGAATTCTTCATTTCCAAATATGAAATCGTATTTGGATACCCATTTTTAGAGTTGTAAATGTGTTCTTGATTGCGAGCGAAGACGTGTAGTTCATGGGCCACTCTTTCTCAACTGCAGGTCGCATTCTAGGCCCAAGTTTGACCAGCGTCGAACGAAGTGGAATTATGGGTTTAAACGGAAAATTATTCATTTACAAATATGAAATCATATTTGGATACCCATTTGAGAGTTGTACATATGGTATTGATTGTGAGCGAATACGTGGAGTTCCTGGGCTGCTCTTTCTCACCTTCGGATCACATTCTAGGCCCAAGTTTGACGAGCCTCGAACAANGGATACCCATTTGAGAGTTGTATACGTGGTCTTGAGTGCGATCAACGACGTGGAGTTCCTGGGCCGCTTTTTCTCAACTTCGGTTCACATTCTAGGCTCAAGTTTGACGAGCCTTGAATGAAGTAGAATTATGGGTTGAAAAGGAAAATTCTTCATTTCCAAATATGAAATCACTTTTGGATACCCATTTGAGATTTGTACACGTGGTCTTGATTATGAGTGAATACGTGGAGTTCCTGGGGCACTTTTTCTCAACTTCAGTTCACATTTTAGCCCTAAGTTTGACCAGCCTCGAACGAAGTGGAATTATGGGTTGAAAAGAAAAATTCTTAATTTCCAAATATGAAATCATATTTGGCAACCCATTTGAGAGTTGTACATGTGGTCTTTATTGCGAGTGAAGACATTTAGTTCCTTGGCCACATTTTCTCAACTTTGGGTCACATT
>JASDQU010030831.1:7525-22343 GCA_032191745.1 Picea mariana | reverse complement strand
ATATTGTTTTTAGCTCTGGTATTTGCGAAAAGGGACTTCAAGTCTGCATAGGGAAATGGACAAAGGCCTTCTGAGCAACTTTTCATAGGGTCAGGAAAATATTTCTATAACAAATGCCCCCTAATGTGTGAGGTCAAAGGAGTATATGCGATGGTCGAAATACATTATAATACCCATTAGTTGAGTAATGGAGATTCAACTGGAAGAACTAGTTGCTCATCTATACTGAATTTGTGCACATGGATGCTAATTTGAATTACACTGCAGATCCATTTGAAAATATATCAAGCAGTTGTTCATGGCCATGAATAGGCAATACAAAGGTGGCTATATGTCAAATTATGTCATATTCATGAAAAGGCCCAGTAAAACTAGTCTCAAAATCAATCTGAATAGATTTGTATACAATGGAGTATAATCTGATCCCCCATGATCACTGAGGTCACATATGTACTGGTCCAATGAGAGATAGAAACATCTCAGGAAAGTTGTGACTATGAACTTGTTGTTCCTGAGATTACACTTAAGGCTCAAAGAGTAATTTCAAGACATCAAGAATTTAAGGAATGTTTTAAAAGGTACTTTTTCTTCCATTGATTATATGAGAATCAACCCTTAAATGAAATTAATAACTGAACAGGACAAAGGCCATGTTTCGTCATCTGAGTTGAGTAATAAAATCAAGTGATATGAGAGAAAATTACAAAACAGTTAAACAAAATGACGCATCAATGACGGATGAATCTTACCTTGTTTACAGTAGAAGAAAATATAGAATGCACCCTTAAAAGGATATAAGATACAGTGATCCAAGTAACTTGCAAGTAATTTATTTACTAATAGAAAATAACGAGGAAAAACTTCTTCCTTATAAAATGACCGATAACATGTGATTACAGTAGATGTTGTACTAAATTGCAACCACTCACTTATCAAGGAGTAACATAAATAAACCTAGAGATATGGAATACAAGAAGAGCACATAACTCAAACTGCACAAAATTTGGAATCCCTGTTTGCACTTGTATTGATACTCACAAAGGATGAGTTTTCTTAGTTACAATATGGAAAGAAGAAGCCTTTCTTAAGTCTTCAAATTATGCATTTATACAAAAATGATCCAAACTCTAGACGGTTGGAATTCTCATAATTCAAAAACATTAAATATTACAAATTAAAAAATGAAACGTTTCATGTACAAATTTATGTCTCGTTTCCTGCTGGAAGGGACGTTTATTCTTCGCGTACTCTAGCTCAGAAAAAAGTTGGTCTCTAATCATGACTTGTGCATCATTTGTTCCCAGACAAGCTGGCTTTCCCTTGCTCAACGCACTGAACGCATCTTCCCACAAATTGCACCACCATCCTGGAGGGCTCTGTGGTATCATTTGCCTCAAAGGTATTAAAATTCCTTTCTATATGAGGAAGATTATCTTTCACCCTCCTAGATTCTAGAGATAGAGACTGTAGTCTTAAGCTAGGGTTGACTATCCATTTATTCATCAGAGTAAGTTCAACCTGTTTCAATTGTAAAATTTCGGCCCAGACTTCTTCCATACTTGCTTTGAAATCAGATTGATTTTTTTCCATATCAATCTATCCCAGGGCCTCAGAGATATTATATCTTCCCACGTGCAGTGACTCTTTGTCAAGAGCATATAATACTTCTTCAAAAGATATTTTCACCTCCCTGGAAAATATTTTACTTTCAACTATATTAGCCTCCCATCTCTTAAGTATTATATTTCCTCGGGTTTGTTTTGAGAGGGACAACCTGGTTATCCTGGAAACTTCCTCCTTTGCTACTGACAAGACAACCTACTGGAATGTAACTCTAGCTGCAATGGCCTCATTCTCTTTTATGCAAATATTATCTAAATATCATTCTACCAATTGATAATAGTCTTGAATGCCTTCTATTTTAGTCAAAAGGATTCATTGGGCTGATCCTAGCTTCTCATGTACCTCTAAATATTGGGCTTGGAAAGATGATATATCCACTGCTTCTTTTTCGATCAAGATTATTTTCACCTACAATTGTTTGACCAATTCCCTATTTGCCTGTGAATTTCTCTGCATCTCATCAAGGCTAATCTTGAGCTGTTGAATTTCCTTCCTATCGTGGGCTCTAATATTCTCAAAGCCTTTATTCATCTCTCTCCCGAATCCCTTCTCTACAATATTTATTTTGTCCTGCCACTAGCTCACCAACAGATCCTTCTTCTTCAACTTTTCCTTCAGGTTGCCCACCGAAAACTAGTTTGCAATGGAAAAGGATCCTAATGAATCTACCACGTCCATAGTGAAATCTGTTTCTTCTTGGGCCTGTCCATCATACATTAATCTATTCTTATTTATAGGCACACCCTCCCTATGATGTATTTCTCTTTTTACTACAACCTTTCTCTTCTTGCTAAAGAAGATGCTGGAAGGGGGCATCTCTTCTACCGAAATAGGTGTGAGATCCTTTATGAATAACACTTCGGCACTAGGGTTCCCTCTAATGGACTGTATCGGCATGATATATTGAATGGCGTTGTCGATATCGGAGGATGGTTTTTTTCTGGCTGTATCAGTAACTGATTTACCCAATGTGAATGGTGGTAGTTCTTCTCCCATTTTTATCGAGGCTTCAGCCCGAGCTTTAGCTTGATCACCTGCTAGGTTTGTCAACGCGGTGTCCTCTACATGAATTGAAACCTTGGTTTTCTCTAGATTTTCTTGAACATCATGTCCATTGGATCTCCCTATTTTGGTGTTCTGGGTCTCAATTCTTTGTTCAGTCGGAGGTGTCAGGGTTTCTCCCTGCAATACTTTCGGAAGGCCATTTCTTCGATGCTTCTGGAAGTTATAAAAATCGACCAATTTATCTAGATCCAGAGATTGAAATCAACTCAAGACCTCCTAATAGAACCTACCTTGCTCCTCGAAATATTTCATCCTAAGGAGAATATTCATGCTCATATCTTTTCAAATTATAGAGGGCCATGTCATTACCTATGACCTTCTGCGGATCGTGTTTCTTGAATTCGATATTTACCATCTTGATTTCTTCCAAGGTTGTGGATTCTAATTTTGAATGGCCGAAATCCAGTAGAGAAAACATACCAATCATAGTGGGAAAGGTGGGCCATACCCTTTTTTGTACTACTTTCATCTCCTTACTAATTCCCCCATGCACAGTTTGATGTTCTACTTCATGTCACACCAATCAATCTGGTAAAAATTCAAGCAGAGCATGTGGAGGAACTGAATAATCGAAAACCCTAATATAGGAGAAATTCTCTTCAATATACCAGTCTGATATCTTGCACAGATTAGCCACTATTTTGTCAGAAATCCTGGGAGGTGGGCAAACATATATAGCGGTATGCATCGACGCCACCACCTAGATGCAGATTTTGTAGAAGAAATATTTCACTGTATCTTCCCAAAGTTTCAAATGATAAACATGTATAGGCTTGACACTAGTTGGAGTCCAGTTCCAGCCCATCAAAGGAAAAGGTGTCATAAAACAAACAACATCCATGATGTAAGCTGACATGAAAAATGGGGCAGGTTGCCCCTTGAATTTTAGTGACTGATATTCTATAATCTCCCTAACCAAATTTTCTAACAACATCTTGGCCCAATCAAAAGAATACATGTCTGCTACTGTATGCATAATAGGCACCCACAGTAATGAAAAATGGGTTGTGTTTTCCCTCCTGTACAGTCTACACATCATCATTTCTATATACATCATGTGAGGCTCTAATGAGGAAACTGCGTATATGCCATGGGAGTCGGATCTGAACTTCTCAGGGCAAGAGAAACAATCCTTAATTAAGTCAGGAAAGTTTCTTCCATATTGGGCGCATTCCTTCTTGTCAAAGTCCATTAGCAAGTCGACATTGTAAATTAAATTGGGTGTTGGAGAAAATTTGTACATTACCTGTAAATGTGTTGGCTGGAAAGACCCAACTATGGAATTTTTTGAATTGAAGATGGTTCTGGTCGGGATATCAACGTTTTCCAGTGCCCAGCCAATCATATCATTGTAAGGCATGAGTCTAGGTCTCGTTTCTATCTTATGTAGCTCTGATTAGGAAACATGTTTGTATTTGGTAGCCAGGGTCTCCATCTCCTCATCACCTGAATTGTCTAGGCAGTTGACCAATTCATGTTGTATAATATTGAATACCTGCGTCCATGATTTAATGGTGTCTATGATTCTGGGCGAAATGTCGAAAAAGACATCTGTGTTCTGGCTCCAACTTTCACCTGACGTTTTAGTTGCTTTTCATGGAGTCATGGTATCAGACCTCAGAACTCTATTATATGTCACAGGAAATGCACAAAATTCTTTATCTTGAAAACTTTCTTCTCAGTAAAAACGCACAATGAAATTCGAAATTCAATCTCCTTTTCCTTTAATGGCTTCGATTTACCAATGCCTGAGGTGACGAAGCATTTACTTTCCTTAATGAATAAGATTTATGAGGTGTTTTGAGATCTTATTCAAAATGATTGTCGTAGATCGATTATTAATGCCATTAATGTCTGGTGGTTCATTATCGGGAAAAGCATAGATGAAATTTGAATTTATCCATGTTATGATTCAGTGAAATATTAATCACGAGATAATTGTCATTAATGTATTAGTTAATTGCACTTATTGTTAAGTAAATTTTGGAATTTCGGATCTTGGGATATCCTATAACAGTTCAAGATGTGATTTTCGAAATGCAAAATCACGATGTGATTAATTAATTTTAATCATGTTTAACCCTTTTAAATAATCATGTTCAACCTCAAATATTTCGGGGTTTTGGATCTCGAGATATTGAAAGTTGGTCGAGGAAGGATCCATGAAATGCAAAATCATGATGTGATTAATTAATCATTAATTGTTTTTAATCATTAACCCAGCTTAATACTTAAGACATTTTTGGAGTTCGGGATTCGGGATATTGAAATTTTCTCGAGGCAGGAACCCTGAAATGAGAAATCACGATGTGATTAATTAATAGTTAATCATTTTTAATCCTTAATTAACCTGTCTTAATACTTAAGATATTTCAGGATTTCATGTATCGGGACTTTGAAGGTGGGGCATGTTAACACAACTGAAGTGCGAAACTCCAAAATCCAAAATTGCGAAGTACTCTTTGGTGATTTGATTTTCTTTTTAATGAGTAGGAAGCTCCATAGTTTCTAAGGTATTAGGATCATTTGATTAGATGGAAGAGCTCATCAACGGTGAGAATCAAGTGCTTGTTGTTTTTGTTTTAATGGGAATGAAATCCATTTAATGTCCAAAGTTTAGAAATATATATGTGTTCCAACAGAACTAATGTCTTCAAGTCTTCTACATGTTCCGCCAAAGGTGCAAGTCTACATCGTGTGAATAAAGGAGTTGAGGTCAAACACAATGAGACTTTGTTTGATTATTGATCATTAAGGTATACCATTAACAAATGCGAGACAACCTATCGATAATAAAAGTAGGTATCAAGGCACCAAGTACATTCTTACAAGTGTGAATAAAGGTGTTGGGGTAAAACACTTGAAGAATCCATCGATCAAGAGACATTGATGTATTCCCAATTGTCGATGGTGGGAGAACCTGCCACTAATGACTACAAGCGTCTAGGTACTCATAAGACTCTAGGTCTCAATTCCAAAATGGATGGGTTTCTTTTGATGGAAGGAGACCCATTGAAAGGAGAGAATTGAGGGATCTCTCATCATTCATCATGAGGTACAAAGCATGATCTTGATGATTTGGAGGAAATCAAATGAAGAACATGTTCATGAACCAATGACCCTGTGCATCTTTTGTGTGTGCTAGATGCAAGCGGTACATGAAAAAGACCCTTTGGATAGAAGCCAATAAGGAAAATTGCTGACAAAGGTGAGGAAACCACCAATAAGGCTAATCGCATCCAAGACACTGCATGAATCCCGATGTGTGAATATATTTCTTGTCGTCGAATAGAAGGGAAACCTCCTAGTCAGCGACCAATGATGAAATGTTGACTGCTAGGTTCAAGGTTACCTACCAATAATGAAAGTAGGAACAGGGTCCACAATAGGACTATAATTTCATGTAATTCTAAGACATACTTAGGGTATGGACGACATGCAAATTCAAGAGTTCTGAGGAATGGCTGACACAGATTGATAGACATCCTTTGAACAAGAGCATGATACATATGGAAGACTCTGGAAGCATAGAATTAATGATGAAACTTTGAGATGCAAGAGGCATCACTCAAACTCTCCATAGGGACTAGAAGAGTAAACAGTCGAGGGAGAAAACTCTACATAACAAGCTCATCATCCTAAGGTCATGATAAACCCAAAATTTTGATGAAAAGTGGACTAAAAAATTATGTGATATGTTCAAAGGTGACATGATTGTTGCCAATATAAGATAATATTCTTTCCCCACCCATCCTCCTTTGTTTTTTCATAGTCAAATGAATGCTATGATACATAGGAGGAAACAAGTGTCACATGTAAGAAATTAGTTCCAGTGGTGGAACATACCTATGATCAATGAAAGGAGGTGCATGGGGGAGATGGACACTCGGGGGAATGTTTCCTCTCAGGTATAGGGTGTCAAGCTGCAAAGGATATAAACAAGGCTCTGATTGGTTGACGATGCAAACTATTGAGGTGATAGGATTATAAAGCAAAAGAGAGAACTGACAATACGATCAATATTGCAAGCAAGAGACTGAGATGCAATTACAAATTAACACCAAAAAATGGCCTTTTTCATAATCTTAGTCTACTTGGTTTGAAAAAGGGGTAAACTTGTACCAAATAGATGTCCTTTGTAATCCAATTTACGAGTGTGAAAGAAACAAGCTCACTCTAAAATCGTTTCTCTTTTTGAGAGAGTCAGAAAAGAGCTTAAACCAGACTTGTTGGAAGTCCTCTAGGTATATTTCATCATGCTTATGAGTAAGAAATGAGGTTCAAACATAAATTCATGTATTAGCTACAAGGGACTCCCGATCCTACAGACAAAATTCTCTACACAGGCATTGAATGGAGCAGGGGATCTAACTAGGGTACCCATGTTTGGTAAGTCTCTACCATTCGATAATGAAACTTCTAGTTGTAGATAGAAGGTTCTGTGTCACTATTAAATGGGTTCATACCTAAGGAATATGAGCTACAATCATAGGATGATGCAATTGTGCATGATGGACTGGTGACCTATACTATATGTTGGATAATGAAAATACATGTCCAAAGCTATGAACGAGTGACATGGCTCTGAAAAATGCAAGAATCCCTGGATAAAATCACCAAAACCAACTCCATCCATTGTCATATTAGTCCATTAGGAAAAAATATTGTATAAAGCTATGTAAAGTGCGTAAATTTTTTCTATAAATAGTAAAAAAAACAATTTTACTATACCATTTGTATTTTTTACCCAAATAGTGCATTTTGGACCAAATTGCCCCTGAAATTCAGTTGTTGATTGTGGGAGCCATGAGTGATGAAATCAACAACCGTCTAGACCAGGTAATTCATATTTCTCCTCTCTTTATTTATAGTGGATTAAAATTTGTAATTAGGTCTCCTTTTTTTAGCATTTTAAGGTGCAACTTAGAAACTAAGGTGTACACGGGCTATAGATCATTGGGTCACATATACGCATACCTATTTGCAATTTTTTGCAAAATAGACAGCATATAAGAAGCCCTATACACAGTTGTGTACACTATAGCTCACGCACATGTCCGTGGATAAGGTTTTTAAAATGCTGCTAACTCAAAAGATGGTTTAAATCTTGCAGGATGGTGCTAGAGTGGAGAGAATGAGAGCATGAAGAGGTGGATTATGTAGTGGAGAGAGATCCAAGGGCCGAGATGGCCTTAAAAATATGTGGGCATTACAAGTTTTGGTCTCTCAAAGGTATGAGGGCTCAAGTGAGACTGCTTTAGCTACTTGTGAACTACTGGGATCTGGATACTGAGACCTTCAACCTTGATGGACAACCATTGAGGATTGAAGTTGAGGACATCTACTTATTGACAGAATTGTTGCATCTGGGTGAGGTGGTCAATCTCAAATCCCGAGGATCTGGGAGTGGCATGAACATAGAGGATTACATAAGCACTCATTGCATTGCAGGGACCAAGAAGGTAGGGAGCCAACTCCCGATTAGAGCGATTAACAATTTGAGTCTCAAGATTGTTGTCCTAGTGTTGACATGGATCACAGGGTTTGAGTCTTTGCACCAAGAATTGAGGTCACTTATGTTCTATTCAATGGAGTGCTTGTGACCCATGGTTTACAACTGGTGCACCTCATTGTTGGCCAACATGAAGAGCCAGCTAACAAACTACAAACTGGGCAGAAAGAGGAACTTCGGGTTCACGTCTATCTTGTNATCCCGCCATGGCATGATGGACCAAGGTGATGAGGCGCTAGGGGGTGGTAGGGTTCCAAAACCATACAACGATGATTTTTTCTTCTAGTGGTGTCAGCAAGTGATATCTCTTGAGGACTACCCTTACGTAGGGATTGAATTCAGAGGAGATATGTACATGTATTTACCACCAGGCTCTGCCTACGGAGACATAGGTATGTCAAAGTTTTTTAATATCTCATTTTTTTTTTTGTCTAATAAAACAAAAATATTTTTAGATGATATCATGTACTAACTAAACATGTATGTGACGTAGATGTAGGTCCACGATGGCCAGACAGACTTCCATGACATCAGTGAAGGAACTGGGGGGATGAGCCAGCAGAAGGGGACGTTGATAGATTTCTTCAAAACATGCAGGTCAACCTATCTCATTTGACATAGAGGATTACCATGGTTTAGGTGGAGGATATGTTAGAGGCGATGTAGCGGCAGGTGGTAGGTGTGTCCTGTTCTTGGGTACGACTCTTTCGGTGTCTCGAAAACTCTATAGTATGTTATCATAACACACATCTGGAACCACAAGCGTAGATGTCGTGACTATTGTATGATCGATCGTATATGTATTTTGAGGGTGTCAGCCCCAATTTTGTACTATAACATCATATTGTTTGGATAGATTAAATATATAAAAGCATTGATCTTTGGCTTTACTTATGTTACAATGTGTACATTCATGAAAGTCTTTTATTTTCTTTCATTATGTGACAAATGCCAATCTAAAAAAAAATTAGCATATGCATCGGATACATAATTAGAACTTATAGGTATGTGATGATAAGTAATAAAATCAAAATGTTGTTCTAAAAGTCGTACTCGTAAGAATTGTTGGCATAGAGTAGGGTCTTACACATGGTAACTATCCTTCAACTGACATACTACTAACTGGGAATCAAGGAGAAATTATAACAAGTGAATACCATGAGAAAGGGCATCGCGTAAAAGTTCTATAACAATGCTATAATCAACCACATTATTTGTGGATGGCCCTAGGAAAACACCACCTAAAGACACCAATAGACCCTCGAGTGAGTAAACAACCCAAGCGGTGGAAGCCAAGTTCTGTGTATGATGACTAGCCCCATCTGTGAAACATAAGTAGACCGAAGACTTCGTTTACATATGCTTACCAAGGGAAAACTTGATAAGCAAGTTGAAGATAAAAACAAATGGAAAATATATATACACTAAAATACATTAGCATACAAAGAGTTATGCCCAAGCTTGGGGCTCAAGTGCAATATATTTTTAAATAGAACCCATTCCTGGGATCATCCAATATGTTCCCTTCATAATCTTCTAATTCATAGGCTCCTTTTTCTAAGACACGTCACACAATATAGGGACCGTGCAACATGGATTTGAACTTTCCTTCCCCCACTGGTTTCTTGGGTTGGTCGTATAGAAGCACCAAGTCACCCTTAGCATACTATTGAGGAAATATAGACTTATCATATTGGAACTTGACACATATTTCATTCACTTCAATAGTCATGGAGGTGTCTCGACATTGCTCTTCTAGACTCTCTAGGTGTATGAGGGTGTATGAGGCATTGTTCGAGATAAGAAGTGTCAAGTAGGAGTGCAACTTCCAGTCTAAGAGAAGGGATTTCTCATTCAATAGGTAGGATCGTCTCCACACTGTGCACTAACTAAAAAGGAGAAAAAATGGTGGAAGTCTTAACTGAGGTTCGGTATGCCCAAAGCGATGGGTAAAGCATGATATGCCAATCATGTTTTCTCTGGATGACAGTTTTCTGAAAAATGGTCTTGAGAGACTTGTTTGCGGCCTCTACTTGTCCATTTTTATGGGGGTAGTAAGGGGGAAAATGACCATGTTTAAACCCCAGTTTGATGCTAGTTATTTCATCATTTCATTTTGAAAGTGACTTCCCTGATTAGTGACAATCTCACTCAGGATTCTGAACCTAGCTATAATTTGATTGAACACGAAGAAAGCAACATTATTACCATCAGATTTAACTGTAGGCCTGGCCTCATCCCAATTAGTAAATTTATCTATGACCACAATAATGTGATGATGCCCCCCAACTAAATTTGGGTTGCAATCCACAAAATCCACCCCCCACTTGGTGAAGGGACCAACAGTAATGACTAGATGCGAGTGCATTTTCTGAGTGAACACCTGGCAGGGGTGGCACTTCTTAACCGCTTCGACACAATCTTTAAAAATAGACGGCCAAAAATAATTGGCTCACAAAATTTGATGGGTCATCGTAAGCCCGGATAGATGACCACCACAAGCCCCATGTTGGCAGTTATTTAGAACGAACTCAACTTCTTTGGTAGTAAAACAATGACGTAGGATATTTTCTACTCCTCAACAATATAGAGTTTCGTCTATGATAAGGTAGTTCTTAGCTTGGTATTGTATACATCATCAGTCATCTCACAAGAGATGTTAAGGGAACTTCAAAGTTTGTGTTCATCCACAAATGAATCAACATGAATAACATCCTCATCTAACCGAGGGAAGTTGGATATTAACTCTAGAAAAACTAGTATTTTTTGTACTTCCCAGAAGCAAAATCAAGATCAAATTCTTGTAGAATGACAATCTATTTATTGTACTTTCCCCCTATGATATGCCTAGTAAGGACGTATTGAAATGGATTTGAAATAAGAAACCACAGTAGTTTTTCAAAGAAATATATAGTGTCGTAATATTTGAACTATGTGAATGGCATCCAAAGTTAGCTTTTGAACATAAGAATATTTGAGTTCAAGGCCAACTAACTTTTAACTAAGATAGTAAATGACATGCTCACAGAGCTCATCATCCTCTTGATCCGACACCATACCAATCGTCTCTTTGGGCACTGTGACATAAAGCAAGTAACCTATACCGTAGTTAGGAGACTTCAGCAGAGGCATCGATACCAAGGCTTTCTTCAAAGAATAGAAGTATTCTTAGGCTCACTCATCCCAGATAAAAGGAGTGTCCTTATTTAAGAGACACATGAAAGCCTTAGTAATATTGGCATATTTCACTATAAACCGTCGTAAAAAGTTAGCTTTCCCCTGTAAACCTTGAAGTTGATGAATAGTGCACAGGGGAGGAAATCGAAGTATTGCCTCAACCTTTAACGGATCTACCATGATCCCAGTATTAGAGACTAAAAATCCTAGAATTCAACCTGACCTAACGCAAAATATGCATTTATGAGGGTTCAAATGGATGCGATAATGGAGACATCTTTCAAAAACTAGTCGAAGGTGTTTAGGGTGATCCACTCTCTTACAGGAGTGAGCAGGGAGATTGTCAAGATAGACTTTGACTATATGCTTCAGATCATGAAATGTGAAGTTCATGGCTCATTGGAAGGTTTCTCAGACATTCTTAAGGCTGAAACACATCTTTCGGTATGAAAATGTACCCTAAGGGAAAATAAATGATGTCTTATGTTGGTCCTCACGCTTAATATGAATTTGTTTATACCCTGAATATCCATCCATAAAAGAAAAAAAATTGTTTCCCACACATTCATCGAGAATATGATAAACAAAGGGTGTCGGGAAGTTTTCTTTGGGACAAAATTTATTCAGGTCATGAAAATCCATGCATACGCAGATGGTTCCTTTCTTTTTATTCACATGAACGGGATTGGATATCCATTCAGTCAAGGGAAACGTGTAGATAAAGCCCACGTTAAGCAGTTTTTCTACCTCTTCCTTAATAGCAGGGGCCTTCCTAGGATTGACAGCTCTAAGTCGTTGTCGAAAAGGCTTAGCATTTGGGTAGGTTTTTGATCTCATGTTTGACCATTCGAGGGTCGATTCCTGGCATCTCTTCATATGAACAAGCGAATACATCTCGGAATTCCTTGAAGAGCTCGGTGTAGATCAGAATTTCTTCCGGTAAACAATCTACTTCGATGTATACATTTTCAACCTTGACAGGAATAAGAGAGATATTGATCGTGACGGTAGGAGAGATACTCACCATGTTTGCTTCACCATAAATGTCGTGCGTATCAAGTGGAACTACGACATGACCAACTATATTGCTCAAGGTATATCTAAAATCATCTTGTTTGATCCTGGCAAGCTTTGGAAGAAAATAAGAGCGATGATGCATATCATCCCATGGCCTGTCAACGCCATTCATGGACTCTACGATAGCTTCATCCGAAGGTAAACTATCATCAATATAGTCATGTGAACAAGACGATGAAGTGGCCCACATGAGCTCTAGAACAGGATCTAGATCAAAGGAAGAGTCAAGAACAACCTGATACGCTATCTCTATTGCCGATAGTGGCATGGCCATTCCATTATGTGACTGACCTTCACAAGATGCAGTCGAGGAAGGTAGGGTCCAAGGATCCTTAAAATACAAAGTGCGGAAAGGAATGAACGTCTTTGACGAAGAAGAACCACTGGACATGATGTATATGTGATGAACTGGTTCCATGAAGTCGAAGGTACCCATAAGGGATGAATACATTCCAACACTGATATTCTCAGTTTCTGGCTGAGAATTTTCGATCACAGGGATCGATGGTCTAACCAATGCATTGGGGCTATCATATGCAAAGGACAACTAGTCAATTGTCATGATCTTCCCATCACAAGGAAAGAAAATAGTGTGGAAGACGGATGACACGATTACAGTCATAGCATAATTCCAATTGGTGTGTCCTAGTAACAAGTTATAGTCAAGGGGCACATCAACCACCTCTACCGTCTTCCCACCTAACTGGACTGGGAAGGCAGGAATAATATCATGAGGGTGGAAGGAACGACTGTCAAAAGTAGTCAACATGGTCGAAGATTGAGAGAGGTTCGGAGAGCCAAGGGATTTCCAACAGAACAAGGACATCACACATGTTGAAACACCTTCATCAACAATAGTAGGTTTGATGGTATACTTTGAGTAACCCATGTGGATTTGGAATCCCACATGGTAATGAAAGTGAGTCTTCACATCCATGAAGTGAAACTTGAGAGCTTTAGAGCCAAAAAGATCTAGAGCTCCTAATGCATATAGCAAGGCTTCCCTCTATGAAGGACACATCTAGAGTACCTCCAGAGCCGACATCGCATAAGGGGTTTGACCCAGGTCCTCAACAATAGAGTAATTTTGTGTGGCTCTAGCATTTGGATTGTGGGTAGAGCGCTTGAGTACTCCTTTTGGAATACGAGGAAGGGGATCTAGTTTTTTGAACTGTAAAGGCATCTCCGGAGGAGGCGGAGACTCTAGACCAGGTACACTGTGCGAAGAACTATAATCGCAAGACCGGGTGGCTACATTAACCTCATATTTAACCATATTGATGCATAAATGGTCACCATATTTGGCATTCGAGGAGCCTGAGGCCATGTGCTGATTATGTGGAAAAGGATTAGTCATCACAACAGGAAGTAGAGATAAAATCCTCTCATCTTCTGCAAGTTTGGGGCATAAGTGGGTAAAGTGGTCATCTGTACAAATCTTGCAGGGAAACTTCACCTTCCACCTTTCTTTCTTTCCCTCACCAGCATTATTATTCAAATTCTCATTATTACCATTGTCCTTGGGTTTATTACTATTCTTCCCACCCTTACGATTGTTACCATGTCCTTTTTTTTTATTCCCTCCTGGTTGTTGGTTACCATTTAGGTTGGTCAATGACTACACATAATGTACATTTGTCGATTGAGTGGGAGTGGAGGACATAGATGAAGTTGGCCCTCCTATAGACTTGTTTAGAGACAATTCTTTCAAGTTCCTTGTCACTGAGTCTACATATTTCACATTGGTAGAGCCTACAATGTCATCAGCATGAAGCCCGAGATTTTTTCTAGGGCCATAGTTTGAACTTGGTGTGTCCAAAAGAATCTCATATAACATCCCAGACTGAGCATATATGATATCTAACTATTGGGATTTAAAAATTTCTTCCTCCTTAGATGTAACCCTAAATGTAGAAACATCCTTCTAAATATAAGGTTGGAGAGACTTAAGAAACCACTCTTGGATGTGATCTGAGATATGGGTGGATTTGTCCTAACCGAAGGCCGATAGAAGTTCTATGCTTGCATCATAATGAATTGGCAATTGGAAGTGGTTGAGGAAGACTAAAACCATCCAATTAAAAGTTCCATATGTCCCCCTTGGTAGCTCTATATACCATTTCGTGGTGACCCCTGTGAGGGTGCATTGAAACAATCCTCAATAAATAGAATCATCATTAAGGGCATTCAAAGAGAACCAAAGGTGAAAAGTAGTGGTGTCATGACCAGGATCTTCACCAGTTTTTCGTTCAAATTTTGGAATATCCAAAGGAAGCTTGGTGGGGACAGGGGGCCATGTCAAATCATGACACACATGGTCATTCATCAATTTAGACAAGTCTAGCAGATTGAGCATGGCCAGAA
>JASDQU010030827.1:25994-38995 GCA_032191745.1 Picea mariana | reverse complement strand
AAGATTATGAATTAATTTAATTACACAAATAATAGAAACTTTGTTTTCCTTTAAGATTATATCATAGATGGTATCATATTACCTAGCATAATTATAAATTATAAATCAAGTTATAAAATAATAATGGCTAAAAAATACTTTTCATTTAAGATTATGGATTAATTTAATTACACAAATAATAAAAACTTTGTTTTACTTTAAGATTATATCATAAGATTATATCATAGTTGGAAAGTTAAGGTAGGGAGATAGAATAATTATTATAATAACAATTAGAATACTTGTCATTTTCTTAATAGAACAATTAGTAAAGTAGTGAGATAGAATAATTACCATATTGTTTAACAATTAGAATAATTTGCGAAATAATAAGTTATCATCACTTAAAAAATAATAATAATGTGAATGAATAATTTATTAAAACGATAAAATAAAGTAATGACATACAATAATTTATAATAATAATAATTAGAATTAGAATAATTTATTTCTTTTTATCTTAGGTTGTAATAAATGGTTATGATGTAAAAAAAGTAGTGGAATACAATAATTGTTTAGTTTGGTTTGTTTGGATTTTCATAAAATAATTTATTTGGTTTGTTGGTTGATATGTTATTTTTTTAATATAGGAGTATAATAAATTATTATGATTTAAAAAATAAAATAGTTGTTTAATAAAATAATTTGTTTTGTTTAGTTGGTTTGGATTTTTATAAAATAATTTATTTGTTGTTATTTTATTTTTTAATTTAGGAGTTTGAACATTATAATTTTTTAATTAGTTGTAATTAGAATAAGGTAAAATAGGTTTTTAATTGATGATTTTACATAACATAGTGTCTTAACAATATATTTTATCAGTGACTTCCCTACATTCAAGGGTTAATTAGATATAATTTTAAGCATAAGTAACTTACACAATTAATTTGAATGGTTAAATGTTACAAATTACAAATAAAAAATGGCTAGAATCAAGTTTTAAGATTAATTGCCTAAAGCCCTTATGTCTCGAAAAAATTGAAATTGCAAAAAAAATCTAACTTTTAAATTACTTACCATCTTTATTAGGAAACCAAAATCCCAATAATTATAATTATAGTATTAATTATATTATATAATTATAGTATTTAATCTTTAATCATATTCTTTGTTGGATCTTATTTATTTATTTACTCAAGTGCTGTGTGTGCATTTTCTTATTTTGTAATTATTTGGAAAGGGTTGTGAAAGTCGCGTGCCTTAAAATGAGTGAAACAAATATCGAGTGTTTTACTTATTATGCTTTTAGTCACTATGATGTGTAAATGGAAAGGCTTCCATGTAAAGCATTCTTGGTCCCTCAATGATCACCTTGAGTTGGAGAAAGAGTAAACCCTAAGGTTTGTGCTATCGCTACCCTAACCGCAAAGACTACCCCACATCATCTTGTGTTATAGTTGAACCCTTTCAAACGTTGACATTTATGATAGTGGAGTCTACCAACATACTGAGATGAGCATGAAGTAGTCCCTCTAATGGCAGCCCACATCTATCTTTGTTTTGGACATGATCTTTTATATAATAATATATGAATTGGCAGCCCACATCTTTGCTACATGCCATTGTTTTACTATATATTAAATACGTAAATTACATAAAATTAACATATACGAATAGAGTATTCTAGTTGCTGTGTAGATTATTCATGATATTCCAAGATAAGGACAAACACAAGATATAAAAAAATTATGTAAATCTAAGTGGAATACAGTGCATTTCTTTGTGATCTCCCTGTCATTGTCATATCATATATTAGGTTGTGTACACGTAGCTTGCTTGAAGAACGTTCCAGGTTTTAGGTGAAAATAATAAGACAACCAAACAAAACGTTGACCCACAAAAGTAGATGCCCTAGCAACCAGAATCTCTGCATTTGTATAGAATAATCTCTCTTCATATTTTCTAGAACGTCAAAGTACAGCCATCTTCCAGTCAAGGTTTTCAACATCATATCATATCATACCAACAACTTCAATGTTATCTGTATATCATCCTATTCGCTCATCATCTGTTGCAGCCAAGGCGTAATTATATTCCTCCCTGTAAGTATTGCAGGACTGGCTGGCATGATCTCCGCATATACCCATAAGCTTATAAATCTTTGGGTTTCATGCGCTCTGCTCATTACTATCGTATTTGTGTCCAAGTTAAGTCATAGCTTTCGATTTATTGATGGCGAAATTAAGTTCATGCTCTGTACATAACGCTATCCTAACGATTATATGTATTATTCTTCTTCTAACCAGTGCTGCAATGGCGGGTCGTCCTCTAAAACCAGGTTCAGGTCCAAGTTAGCGAATGTTATTGAATACATCAAACGATTTGTGATTGCCAGAAATTGAATTAACTGACATCTGTTTTTCATTTGTAAAGCAGGCAGAAGCAATCCAGTGACCAGCGTGAAGCCTAAAGCAGTGGAAGATAAGTTGAGTAATTTGTGTATATTTTCTTCTGCATATCATACATACACTCTTGATATTTAGTGCTGGAGATTTTGACTTCTGTGTATATTTGCAATTGCAGATTAATGCCCAGAAACAGAAATTGGAGGAAGAGGTTGATGAGGAGTCATGTCAAAATATCGATGAAGAAAACTGTTTAATGAAACGGACGCTGGTTGCTCATACAGATTATATTTACACACAGATTCATGGTAAACCATAGTGGCCGAGGTGTAATGGAATAATTCGTAAAGCTAAACAAGCGTATTCGTAATTTTTTGTGGCAACGCCAACTTATCTGTGCAAAATTCTGCGGAAGAATGCTTTGTAATTTATTCCATTGGCTTTCTAATCACTCCCAAAATAACAGTATTTTGGGCTAAATATTTTTAACTTAAAAGATGGAGATGCAACCTCGTATTGTGAGGCAGGGGCTCACATGTATTTAGCGATGAGTAATAACATTGACAATTTGCCACTACTTAGACCAATTATATTGCTGCTGAACACTTTTTATACTTTTCATTGCTGCTGAACAATTTTGAGATCACAGAGGCTCTATTCTATAATTTATTGTGACTATTTAGTTGTGGGATTTAAAGTGCTGAACACTTTTTATACTTTTCATTGCTGCTGAACACTTTTGAGATCAGAGAGGCTGTATTCTATAATTTATTGTGACTATTTAGTTGTGGGATTTAAAGTGTGGGTTTTAGAGTGAGTTCTTTTCAAGAAAATGTAATGGTTTGTTATTTCTTTTATACTCGTCATATGCAACTGTTTGTTGAAAGTTTTCTGTGCATTTTTTTCTTATTGGTTAGTGTTTTTTTCTTGTAATTAATACATAGAACAATGCAACATCACATGTATCTTATCCTGAATTTTTCTCTGTTTGCAAAATAAGTATACACTTGTTTCTTCTTCTCTATTCATATTCCTTCATCTTTCTATTCCAAGTCCTACTTGATTAAAACTTGTATTGAACTAATAATTTATGTTTTGCATGGAAAATTTCTCTTGGATGTATTATGTTCTACAATATAAATAATCATTGGGTTGATCTCACATTACTAAAATATCATTTTCTCACTATAATCTTGCCACACATTTTCTACTAACTTATTAACAATGTACAAAACTCTAACATGTACAAATGTTCTAAAAAGGAGTTTCCTCAATTTCCAATCCTTCAACTTAATTTGTGTAAACTTATTTTGCATATGATAGAGAGTTTTCATGTCTCCTATTACATGGTTCTCTACTATGAAATTTTTTGAAATAAAATATAAAAATCAACAAACTTGTTATCCATAAAAAAAAAAGGGTTTTCATCTGGCCTATTACATAGTTCTCTACTATGTAAAATTTTGAAGTACAATATAAAAATCAACAAACTTGCTATCCATAAGAAAAAAAAAAACCCTAAATCCATAAAATCCTAAATACACAAACAAAAACAAAGCTAAGGATAACCCTTATAACTACATCAAATACCTTAATCCATAGAATCCTAAGTACACAAACAAAGACAAGGCTAAAGATCACCCTTATAACTAAATCACTCATAAACCTTGCATTTTCCATGAAGGATTAGAGCTCCTTTTTTACAGGTGGGTTACAACTTTGAGATTTTATATTCGTTTGAAATGTTCTATAACAACCTCAATTTTCCATGAAGAAATACAACTCCTTTTTTATAGGTGGGTTACAGCTTTGAGATTTTATATTCGTTCGGAATATTCTATAACCACCTCAATGACCTATATACATGTGTTGAAGTAGTATTATAAAGGGTTATATTCATTTGTTGTTTTTCATATTACATTCTTCTTAGTTATGCTCTTGTTCTATATAACGAAATTTATGTTTTGTTTAATTATGTATTACTTTCTAGTTGTGTAAGGCATAAGGCCTTAAATGAAAGAATGAAATCTTTCATTTGTATATGAGATAGCATGGCTGTTATTTTCATCTTTACTTGTTATGAGATATTTTTATGATGTTTAGAGTATTGTGTTGTTTATGTATATGGTGTTTTTTTAGATGAATGTGATTATGTTTTATGTTAGATATCTTTCTTTTGGAAGATTGAATATGAGGACATATTAAAATACCATAGATTTTTATTGGACACCTTGTTTGAAGTGTGGGTTTATAAAAGAGTCAACAACATGGTTTTTTTAATCATAACTTTAACAAGTTTAGAGTGGAAGAGATTCAATAGAATCCCATGAGGCTTGAGCACCCAAATTAGATGGATGTGCATATTCATGGATTCGTGTGCCAAGAAAGTGCATATTTGGATGAATAATGATAAGTACTTCTTTGAGTGCATACATGAGATTTTATAGGTTGAATTCCCTATGAATCTATATCAATGGATGGAAACAATTGTCGAGAAACATCAGTGTTGGTATCCATTTCCAAGAATTGTGTGGAATTATGAGAAGTTATTAAATATTTAGTCCTATGACCATAAATTGACATGAGTGGTTGATTTCTAGTTCGACAACATTATGAAATGCTATTCTTTAGAATTTGTAGCTAAATGTCATCAATCTTTAAAAAAATATTTAGAATTATTTAAGAAAATATGTCACATAAGGTTAAGTCATGAAGTTTTTGTTTGGATAAAGGTGTTTCTAGTAGAATAGGGTATGTTATCGTGAACCACTTAGATGGAATCAAAAGCTATGTGTGGAAAGGGGTAGAATAATAGGTGGAATTGATGGAAAAGTTAAATATATGAACTACCTAATGTTTGACTATGGAGGTTGTGACAAACCTTGAAACTGAGTGACAAATATGATAGCAAAAGCATGCAAAAGTTTCTAAAATCTAGTGGAAGATTGAATTAGAAAATATATACACCACTTAAGATTATCTCATGAGAAATACAACCTTGAGATGTATCAAAAGTGTGGAATGATGCAAAGGATGAGAGATGCACATGAAGGATCTTTGGCCAACCTCGATGATGATGATGAAGAAGAAAGTGTGCATATGAAAAGGATGAAAAAGTAAATGGATTTGGATGGAACTTGTGAAGATTTGAAATGAGAAAGTTATGATAAAGTTTCCTATGAGAACTCACATTGTAGGTGCATAGATATTAGCCAAGATTGTCAAAATCATAGTTGCACAAAGAAGCACAAAGATATGAGGAAGATGAGTTTGAACATACCACAAGTACAAATTGGATAATTTATGACCATAAAAAACAATTAAAACATACATGTAAACTATTGTTTTGGCCAAGGATATGGCTAATATTGTTATATTTGCAATCCTTTATAAAGCAACTAAATTTTAGTTGTAATTATCTTAGTCATTAATTTATTGATTTGATCCATTAACTTGTAATATGTTTACTAATTTATTAATCATGTCGTTAATTTATAGTATATTTACTAGTTTAATTAATCATTAATTATTGAGTTCTTTTACTAGTATATTTAGTTTGGCTATAAAGTACCATAGTAATATAATTTCAGTCCTTTATAACAAAATTAAATTAATAGTGGTATATATATTATTATTGTGACACACACACACACACACATATATAACTAGTTTATTAGTTTTATATTCATTATATTTAAATTATTTATAGTTTAATAATTTGATATTTATTTTACAATACAAATTTGTATAATGACATTATACAAGATTGATGTAGATCCAGTATCAATCAAACAAATAGATAAATTTATATACTTAAAGAATAATTATAATTATCATAAATGTGAAAAGAGATTAAGTTATAAATATGTAAAGTATATATGTGTGTGTGTGTGGAAAGTCAAGTACACTAAGTTTTCAACTAATCCACTAGTACATAAATTTAAGCTCAAAAACATCAAGGATTGTAGTCTCCAACTACACAAGCACATGAAGAACATATACATCATTTCCAAATATTTCAAAGACCATTGTGTGAAACTTCCTTCATTCACTTTCAAATTTTTGCATATATCTATTTTATCTTCATATGGATAAGGGATGTTAATCACGGCCTTAATAGTATTTCCATTACCATTTTTAGAACTAATCACCACTCTATGGATTATAGAAAGTGAGTGAATTCATCCAATGCCAACAATAGGATTGCAATATGAATCTAACACTTGAAATTTATTACCTTCTTGGAGTTCATCTCCTCTCTATAATATTGGGCACTATTGTTATCACCAAAAAAGACTTAGAGAAATGCAGACAATGGATGGAAAATCCAACACAACATACTACCAATAATTATGGAAGGATCACATTCAATTTGGAAAGATACCCACACAACTATACAAAATGGTTTTGAAGTTTCGTGTGTATTGAACAAACGCAACGTGTGCACATCCACGTGGGCTAACACAATGTGCAACATGTACAGTGTGCAGAGTGCGCATATTATAGTTGGAAAACTCATATAGATGTGGAAACATCGCATTGATGATTTTGGTCGGGCTTCAACCACTTATAGGATAGAGTGGATCTCCCCCATACCCAAAATTTCCCCAAAAATTCTCCTTGGGATCATTGAAAGGGATGAGAGGTACCTCCAAAGGCCTCCCATTCACACTTGTAACTAGTTGAGAAATATCTTGCAATCCTCCTATAAATATAGGATCATTATATTCAAAAAATAAGAAAAATCCATAGCATTGTTAGGATGTTCAAAATTCTCTTGGAGAAAGCCATAAGTTTTGAGCAAGTGTAGCATTGAGATAGCTTTACACCTCTTGTGAAGCTAATCCTTGTGTATTTTTCACCATTGTAGACTCACCATTGGAGAGTGATAGCTCTAGTTTTTGAGGGATCAAAGGACCCTCCCTTAGGAGGAATAGGGTATTCATTGTCCCATATTTCTTCTCTTGGTGCACTCAATTCGAAGATTCAGTTCTATTGGGTAACCATTTCATGTGTTCCATTTCATGCATCACTTTTTTATGTTAGTTTAGGTTGTTTCTTACTCTTAGTTTATATTTTCTTGCTTTGTATTGTGTTTTCTAACTTGCAGGTCCATTTACTTGCTAACCATCTTTCTGCTATGCCTTGTTAGATTACCAGGGTAGTTAAGGGACTCTCTTTTTCTCACTCTTGTGAAAAAAGAACTCGAACAGTTTGACGACCATACTGAGGATGGACAAAATTTCTCCTCAAGTAGGATTCTAGAGTTCTTCCTCTCAATTTTTGTTGTTTGCAGGACCAAGGACCAGCCTAACCACACCCTCATACAACAAAATTCAGCTTCTACTTGAGAGAAGAAAGTCAAAATTTTCATCCCTCCATTTTCCTGCATGTGTGCGGGTTTGAGTCAAATAGACGCGAGGTCCGCGTAGTCCCGCGCTTTGTCATAACTCTCTCAACGTTCGCTCTGCACTCTGTGTGTGAATGTTCTTTGTGTATCCCTGCACTTCTCTCTTTTTCGAAATTGTAAGGCTTGGGAAGCCCAATTCTGCCAAGTAGATTAGATTTGATTTATGCATTGTTGTAAAAGTCATCAATAATAGGCTTGAGGTTCACTCTTGCATAGATAGCTTAGACCAAACATAGACATTTAGGGAGGATAAAAAGAACCTTTTCATCGTTTACTTCCTTATTTTCCACATGGATAGATTAAAGTTGAGCATGTGAATTCCAGTAGTTGATTTTCTTTTACAAACTATTCACATTAATTCAGAACAAGAAATGTATTTAGGGGATCTTGGAGTATCCTCTTTCCTCACACCATAGTGTGATCTTGGAAATAAGAAAAAGAAATTTCCTAGAGGAGTCTTCATCTCCCTTGATAAAAACATTTAGGAGAGGCCAATACCTCTTAGCTTGTTTTTTGAAACTTAATCTTAAATAATTGTGTTGGTTTATTTCTTAGTTATACCTTTAACATGATTGAACCAGGTCCAAGTCTACTGGGGATCCAACAAATCCTCTAAAACTATCGGCCCTCCTGGTAAACCAGAAGGTAGTGCAAAACATAGAGTGAACTGTACAGTCTCACCCGAGATAGTCTTAATGGGTGACTGCAATGCTTAGATGCTTGCAGTCTAGGATGGAATGGGGATCTGTGAATTGCGTGCTATGAATTCTATCTAAATATTAGAGAAATATACTTCCATTCTCATTCGTGCATGTAGCGTAATTAGATCCATTAATCCATTCATACATCATTCTAACATCTACTTATTGACAGTAAAAGGGACACAAACATTTAATCACAGAACACAGGTGTTACCTTGGTTCACCCCCTCCTAGGCTACATCAACAAAAATCTGGCTCTTAAGCTCTTTTATTATGGAAGTTCAAAAATAATGTGCCAGACGCTTTACAACTCATCCTCAATCAGGTCGAGATCTATTATGAGGTGGACTAGATAACACCAGGCTCCTCAGCCTGTGATCTAACCCTCAATATCTACTCTTCTAAGCCTCTACAACTCAACAACTTACAAAATTGGATCGGATTGCAGTCATGTTACAGACCAATTACTCCTTCTCACGCTAGTAACACTTAATAATAAAAACCCCCCTATACCTCATAGGTATCTATTTATATGTTTTTTTCGTTCATCATCCATTACATTCTCTTACCAAAACCCTAACCTAGTTAGGTCTTCTTACATGTTGGACTTGCATGCTTTCCTCCTCTACATGCATGCTTTCCTTTCATCCATTTCTTTTCCTACCAGTTGTCTTTCTTTCCCATATTCTTCATACGTGCCTCACATGCTTCCCTGCCAACTATATTTCCTCCATGTCATTCCTTTTCCCCAAAATGGGCCTGTGCCCAACAGGACCCCAACACTGACATTGTGACTCATCCCGAGTCACTGCTTGACTTGTGCAGCTATCACTACCTTCTTCCTGTGTTTGTTACTGCTTGTTGTGGTGCGTCACACATTTTTGTTATCCGTTAGCACTATTGGTGAGCTTGACTTCTCTTTTCAGCCATAATGGTGACCACTTGCTTCTGGATAGGAGGTTGTAAAATCTCTCCTCCCTTAGACCCGATCTGTTCAATGCTCCTCTTAGTTGCGTCACTCTCCATGACCAACTTCTTTGCCTTTTCTTGCAAGGGCTCCAACAACATGTGTCTTGTTGTCTTTTGTGCTTACAACGCTTTCTCTTCCAACTGCAGAGACTTCATTTCGGTGGAAGTCTTGATCTTCTTCGACAGTGACACTATTTTTTGTCGTTGCTTCACCTCCACCATTGTTGCGTGGAGGTTTTCTTCCTTTTCTTGTAGTTCTTGGAGGCTTCCATCCTCTAGGAGGTGAGTCCACAACTGCACACTCTTTTCTAACAAATCAATGACTGTTTGTATGCTTCGGTCGATGTCCTCAATAGTTGTTGTTTCCTCCTGCTCTTGTTGCACTTTGACTTCTGGGGGAGTAGTGGGTGTGACACACTCCTCCAACTCTTTAATTTTCTCTTTATATTGTTGTATAGTCTTATTTATCCTTCACAACTTCTCTTCTGAAGATACTGCCTCCTCATTTTTGTTCTCAGGAATGGATTGAAAAAGTATGTGGATATGTGTCTCCATCTCCTCCACTTTTTATTGTGTTGTCTCTTTCCATTGCACTTTGAGGTTGAGGGCTTCCTTCATCGTGATGTTTTCTTCCTGAGCTACCTGTAGATTCTTCGTGTCCACTCTTGATTTGGACTAAATATCCTATGCAACGCTTACATGAATTTTATACAGTGCCTTTGTTGGAATCTTGACCAATGCGACATCCAACGCTTCAATGTACTTTAGGGGTTTATGTGTTGTCTCTTCATCAAGAAACATCATTGCAGGTGTGATTACAAAATTGGTGCTCACCTGCACTACCAATTCCACTATTTTAGGCATGGGTAGTCCTTACTTAGCCTACATGGATGTTTCTTTTGGTTCCTGTGCTGCCCTGATCCTTAGCTGCTTCAGCACAGTTTTTACTTCTTGCACTTGATCTGCAATTGAAACCCTTTAATTCTCCGCATTTTCCCACACCTTGGATAGTCTTTCCTCGAATGTTGTCTCCACTAAATCCACATCGTTCAAGGTTAGTGATATATGGATCTGTGGTTTGTGGGCCTTCGCCTTCTTTCTGCCACCACCAGTTTACCCCCTTGGCCACTTCTATTGGGTGTCTGATGGCTCATTACTAGTGGGCCTCTGAGTATCTCCAGGAGTGGTTGGCCTCGTTTCTTCTACCTTAAGAATCTCCTAGGTTCTTCCTCCTCAGGGATCTCTTGTGTCCCTGCTCATGTTTCTTCTGCGTGCACTTCTTTCATTGAATGTGTTGGTGGTTGTTCTGCGCGCAGTGGAGCCTGTGTAGTGCCCCTTGGTGGTTTTTTATGTGTTTTAGGTTTCTTCTTGGCTGGGGTGCTTCCCCCCTCTTGACCTTGCATACTCCTCTTTTCGGCTCTGGCCCCATTGGTGCCTGTTTGGTTGTTATAACCCTAACTTGCACCAAACATGCATACCTGGCATCAGGCCATCTCACTTGCCATTTTTGCCAAGCCACCATTGAACAACTCTTCTAAAAATCCATCCTTTTGAAGTCATACATGCCCTGCACCACTGTTGCCCGTGTATATATGCTAGCTAACCCATTACAGCCCACGTATACCAACAAAAGCAAAAAAAATAGAAAGTTGCAGATGAAATGCATATTTATGGGTAATTTCCAAAACCGTTTGACCACTCATAGCCAGTCACTCAACCGAATAACTACACTCTTTTAGCCTATAAAAGAAGAGGCAGGGGTCCCATTCAAGAAGAGGAAGATAAGAGCAAAGAAACTCTGCCCTTTTTTGTATTCCCCTTGCCCCAATCGTTTGCAACCATTTTGTGAGGAGAAGCATATGTGGAAGAATTTGGTGCACAGTTGAAGAGGAGCCCAGGACTAGACTCAAGGAGCAGTGCCCGATCTCACCATTGTAAGTTACTTTTGTGAGATTAATAAAAGAATTACTTTTCCCGTCCCGCCATATGAGGTGTTCAATATTCAATTTTGATTATATTTTATTAGAACCTCTAGCCCACTAATTCATATATAAGATGCATGTTTGGAGTTCTATTTTTGTCTGTTTACGAATGCAGGTTGGCTTTGGGAGGAAAATTGCAGTCAAGGAGCTACCAAACGCAAAAGGATCGACACCAAAAATGGAAGTTCAAGGTAGAGTTACCAAATCCTTTTACCCTTGTGTTTATGTATGAATGTGGGGTCTATGTTGGGATGATGGTAAAAAGTAGGAGACTTTAGATGGTCATTTCTGCATGCATTACAGAACCCTCAGTGCTAGTCCGTAGGGGTTTTTCCCACCCACAATAGAATTGGAGACCATACTAGGGAAGATATATAGGGTTTTTGGGGATACATTTTGGCTGTTTTAAATTGGTTTGATGACCTTTTTCTGAATTTCTGCAAGAGTATGAGTTTGTAGGGATTTTGGTCTTCCATACCAGTACTCCCTG
Organism: Picea mariana; assembly: GCA_032191745.1. Classification (NCBI taxonomy): domain Eukaryota; kingdom Viridiplantae; phylum Streptophyta; class Pinopsida; order Pinales; family Pinaceae; genus Picea; species Picea mariana. The sequence goes on along the minus strand of JASDQU010030827.1, from coordinate 27,059 downwards.
TTTTGATTTCTAGACTGATTTTTCTTTTTCGGGAAGTCACAGAGGTATATGCGGCCTGTACAAGGCCAGAGCATGTATATACGTGCCCTACCTTTGGACAACTCACATACATACGCTGGCTTTTGAAGGGTCAATAGTGTGCTTGGGTTCAGAAAATCTTTTTTAAAGAAGAGACAGTCATCCTCTCCCATGTCAGAAGTCATACTTCTCAGGGGTTCTTTGATTCATTCCTGGTCTCTGTTGTTGCAGTTTGTGGTTTAGGTATGACCTTAGATTAGCTTTGTTTTGTCAAAGTTTCCTTGCATCTTTTTTATAAAAGTAAGTTCATGTGTCTTTAAGGGATTCTGGTTTTCAATACCAGTACTCCCTGCCTATGCTTGACTACTTATTTTTCATTTTTTTGAGGAGTTGTAGAGGTTCACGCAACCTGTAGTGGGACTACACATGTTCATACATGCACTGCCTTTGGACAACCCATGTACATATGCTTTATGTTTAAGTGTCAGTAGCATGCCTGTTGAGGATTTTTTTTTTTTTTTAAGAAGAGGTAGTCATCCTCTTCCCTATCAAGAGTCACACTTCTCAGAGATTTTCTTGATATAGTCCTGGTCTCTGTCATAGTAGTCTATAGCCTAGGTTTGACTTCACCATATCTTTCTTTTTCTTCGAAAGATTTCTTTTTTTTCTTTATTTGGTTTTTGGATCAGATAGTGAGTCTGTCTGATCTGCCTGTTTGGTATTGTCAGTAACTCCCTACAATTTGCGATGGGCCAGAAGTCATTCCTTAGCCTTGTCTTGTCTTTATTTTTTTTTCCTTTTTGCTTCATAAAAGAAGAAAATAATGCAGTTTCAAATTTTCTTGTTTTGGAAGCATAATAAAAAAATAATTTTCACTTTCTTTGTTTGGTTAAGTAGTTCATTGTTTGCATTAATAATCAAGAAAAAGATGTTGGCAAATATTGAACAAGCAACGAATGCGTGTTGATGATTGTTGTCTTTGATGGCAACAACAAAAATGGCAGGATATGCAGAATTTGGGGATTTGGACGTAAAAGCACAGGAGGA
>JASDQU010030827.1:3468-13933 GCA_032191745.1 Picea mariana | reverse complement strand
TGGTTTCATATTTTCTTTCAACAGGCTTCTCAATGCCTTTCTCAAAGGTTTCATCTTTACTCTCTAAAGGTATTTTAGTACCTTTATCCTTACCCTTCTATATAGGGATTTCTTGTTTCCCTTTAGTAGGATGAGAACTACCTTTACCCTTCTTCCTCTAAGTAAGGATTTCTGATTTTTCCTCCACAGGATTTTCAATGCTCTTACCCTTCTTCTTTTGAATAGGGGTTTTTGGTAAAGACTTCTCTTTGAAAACCCCCTTAGGAATTAATGACCTTCTGAAAGGCCTTTTACCCTTGATTTCGACTATTGGAGGAGAAGAGTGAAAGAGAAGCTTCTTCCCTTTCTTGGATGCATCTTTGGTAGAAGAAGGCACCTCTTCTAACCCTGGTGGAGGGGGTGGTGAAAACATTTATGTGTGGAGAAGGACAAAATTCTTCCTCAACTTATGTGACCTACTTGTTGATCTATGAAACTTGAGCAGCATCTCTGCCCTTCCTCTTCTTGTTGGTCCCTGCCTTAGTTTCATTGGTGGGTGGCAAAGGACTTGCCCTCTGTGATTGAGGAGTTGGTGCTAGATCCAACTTGAAATGAGAGGTAACAACAAAATGCTCCCATGCAATCTCTTTCTTACCCAATTCCTCAAAGACTAGAATTCTGATAAGTCCAGAGTGGAAAAGGCTAGAATCCACATCTTTAGATTTGGCTTGTATCCTGTCTGACATATTAAGTAAACTCCTCAACAAGTGATAGGGAATATTCATCTCAACCTTACTAATAAAATGCAGCAACAACCTTATATGGTACTGGTACAATGTGTTAAATCTCCCCTCACAAGTAAAATATCTATGTATGATCTTCAACAATCTGTCAAATTGTTCAATCAACTGACTCGTTGGCATACTTTTGGACAAAGAAATGGCTTGATATTTAGGTTTAAAAAGATATTTTGCATAAGATGAACTCAAAGCCATGTCTTTGAACCACTTTTCACCTGTAATGGGGATCCCTGTTGCAGCTGAGATAGAGGCTTTAGTCACCTCAAACTCCAAATCACCAACCTTGGTTTTCTTTCCATCAAACTACAATGAAAATTGTCTTTCTACCTTTGGATGGCCTCGTTGCATGTTCTGACAGAAATAAAATCACCCTACTCTTTGAAAGGCCTCTCTTGCTATGGGTTCTGTATCAAAAAGATGCATGTCCATCAATTCTGTCCTAACCACCTTTCCACCTTTGTGTATCTTCCTTGATTGAGGAGTCTCCATGGCTCAAAATGAGGTTTTTTAAGAGGCCTAAGGGAGGGTAATGAACAAGAAGGATTTGAATCAGACTTCAAATATATAAGGCTGACCCTTTTAGACAAACTGATGCTAGTAGGCAAATTTAAGAATTACACCCTTAGGCTTGTACAGGTAATATGGAGTGTAAACAGTGAGGGAGTAATCTAGAACTGGCCCTTTACAATTGAGTGAAAATGCTAAACTCCAAGATGAAAGGAAACAAGGAAGGTAGAGAGGGTTTAGGTAGCGCCTCTGGGTAGCGCAATGCATATGCAGAGGATAGGATATTTATATGCTTGCGATCTAAATGACTGAGGTAGGTAGCAATAAACTAACTTAGACACATGCAATGAAGATACAGGTCTAGAAAAGAAAGAAGACTAGGCTACCATGCAAAGATGAGCCCCTTACGACTGTGTAAACTTGGCCAACCAAAACTCGAGAACAAATTTCTTGTGAAAATTAATAGGTAGAGGGGGGGACAACACAGGATACCTGTGGAGTAGACACCTGTTGGTTCCTTGAATGAAATATTAGGATGATATTGTGAAAACTTCAGCCCTTGAACACACTTCAGTCTCAAACTTGGTTTCCTTGTTGTCACCTGATCGAAACTTGTGAATTTGTGTAGTGCATCATTGTTGAGCTTTTCAAACATATAAACCATTACCAAGGCTCATAAATGAAATATATGGTAATCATATTTAACTAACTGTTGGCACTAAAAACAGTGGATAGACCTCTAAAAACAAGGGATAGACCTCAGTCATGGCAATCATGACTTGAGGTGGAAGTATGACGAACTGGATAGGCACTACGGAACTGCCTTATGAGTAGGCAGTGTTTCCAATTCAAAAAATGATTAGATAAGTAAGTGAGGATGATGAGGCATGCCTATGAGGTCATGAGTGAGGAGATAGGAGTGTCACATCAATCTAGTCATGGGAGGGATCGACCTAGGGACAATTCATGAAGGAGACCAAAATGATTCATGAGCTAAAATGGTTCAAGGATCAAAAACCAATTTGAGGATCAAATTAGAGCTAAGACTCACAAAATTTAGTCATCTAAGGGATCCTACCAAACATAAATTTTAAAGGGATGAGACTTTAAAAGAAAATTTAAAATCTAAGGCTTGAAAAAAGATTGAAAACAAACTAAAAGACCCAAGGAAATTTAGTGTGATAACACCCTAAACCCCAAAAAATCACTATTTGCTATGAAGGAGAGAAAGTTGATTGGTCACATAGTATCAGCCGAGGGAGTAAAGATTGATCCCAACAGGTTGAAAGAAATCCAAACATTATCACTCCCAAGGTCCAAGAAAGAGGTCCAGTCTTTCCTAGGCAAGATTAACTTTCTGAGGTTTGTTTCAAATTTTGTTGAATTGGTGAAGCATATCACAACCATGCTTAGGAAGGGGAATGAAATAAAGTGGACTGCTGAACCCATGGAATCCTTCAGCCATATTAAGAAAGAATTGACTAAATCCCTTGTGCTGATTAGTCCTGACTATTCCAAGGTTTTTCTGATTTTTTATTTTTCTTCTTCTAATACAGTAGAAGTTGTTTTGTTGCAGAAAAATGTTGAGGGAATGGAACAACCCATCTCCTTTTTTAGCAGGGCATTGAGGGATGCAGAGACTAGATATGACATCATGGAGAAGAAATCCTATTCATTGGTGAAATCCCTCAAGGATTTAAAGATCTATGTCCTTCATTCAAGAATTATTGCATACGTCCCTTCAGTTGCTGTGAAGGACATTCTCATTCAGTCGGACATAGATGGGAAGAGGATCAAATGGATTGCCAAAATCCTTGAGTTTGATCTGGAAATAAATCCCACCAAGCTAGTTAAAGGGAAAGGTTTAGCCAAGTTGTTGGCTAAATATAATTGTTAAGCCTTGGGGCTTAACTTCGTTAATGCTTGCTCAGAAAATCAGCAGACATAGTTTTCTAACAAAAGATCTCAGGATAGCTTACCACTAGCAGATTGCACCTGGTATGGATGCCTACTATATTTTTTGCGAAACTTAAATCCCCCTGATGGAATGGGGAAGATAAAGGAAAGAGATTTAAAGCTCAAATAAATCAGATATTGCCTTATCGACCAGGTCTTGTATTAGAAAGACCCTCTAGGAGTGATTCTGAGATGTCTGAACCCACAGGAGGCCCAAAGGATTATGTTTGATTTTCATAGCAACCTATGTGGGGGACATCATTTCTGGAAGACCACAACCTACAAAATTCTCAGGGATGGGTATTACTGGCCCACTTTATTCACTGATGTCTGCAGAATAGTCAGAGCTTGTATCAAATGTAAAAAATTCTTAGGAAAGTAGCAGCTCAAATCCTTGCCACTAAAGGTTGTGGTAGCTTCAACACCCTTTCAGCAATGGGGGTTGGATTTCATTGGAGAGATTCATCCTTCTTCAAGTGATCAACATAGATGGATCTTAACTCCAACAGATTATTTCACCAAATGGATAGAATCCACCACTACCAGGAGTGCTTCACACAAGGTAATCATCAGTTTCTTGGAGGATATCATAGCAAGATTTGGTTGTCCTAGCAGAATTATCACTAATAATGTTGCATCTTTCAAGTCTAATTCTTTGATCAAGTTCTGTGAGTAGTTTGGGATTTCATTAATTCACTCCACTTCTTATTATCCCCAAGGAAATGGATTGGCAGAGTTCTCTAACAAAAGTTTGATCAAGCTTATTAAAATACTATTAGAGGATAATAAGAAGGCATGGGATTCAAAGCTAAAATTCACTCTATGGGTTGACAACAAAAATATCCATAGGTATCTCCCCTTTCCATCTTGTTTATGGAATGAAATTTTTTTTCCCTTCTCAATTGGCTCTACCTATAGCAAAATTCTTTTAAGACTACCAAGGGGAACCTGATGATATGATCAGAAGGATTCATCAACTGGTGGAAGTGCAGCGGACTAGAGAGAAAGTGACGTACATAGCTCATAACCATCAACAAACGATCAAGCAAGCCTTCGATAGAAAGGTGAGAAAAGAATATTTTCAGCTGGGAGATCTAGTGCTTAAATGGGATGCACCCAGGCAGGACAGAGGAAAGCACAACAAATTCGAAGCCTTGTGGATTGGGCCCTTCAAAGTTTCTAAGATAATTCCAAATAATACCTATAGGTTGTATAATTTGGAGGGAAATGGAATTTTTGGTGGCCTTGTAAATGGACATTTTCTGAAGAAATTCTTTTTTTGAGCCACAAGCGGCTCTCATGTATTTGTAAATATTGTTTTTCTTTTGTTTTTGTTTTTCAGTTCATAAATGACTCCATAGCCCAAAAACAAGTCGTTGAAACTGCATAAGAGTTCTTGGCATCTCACATGGAGCAAGCCATCCCCCATGGAGCCTAATGTTATCACATATGTTGGTAAAGGGGGTGTTCTTCCTTTAGAGTGGACATCATGGAAAAAGAATGACAAGAAGTGGGATAAAACCCACAATTTGGATTATATCCTAAGTCGGAGGAGTGATGAGACATTTTGGCGTGACATCATAAGGAGCGTTCAGATCTGGGCAGTCGAGAGCTGAGCACCCCCGATCAATGGTTGATGGTTGTATCGGGGCTTCAACATGCACACAGGATAAAAAAAGGTAGAGCGGGCCGGGGAAAACAACCGCGTTTGTGGAGGTGCTGCGTGTCAGTGAAAGACCCACATTGGGGCCAAAAGAGGGGAAGTTTCAAACTACTTTTTGTAGCCCCAATATGTGCATGTGCACATAGTGCCCTATCCTAGGACGAAAAGTGGTCACCCCTCATCACTTCTGCTCCCTCCATATGTCTTCCACTCACTGTCTAGCTAGTACCTTTCCCTTTCTCATCTACCACCACCTATGCCACCTCACTGCACATCACCTCCATCCCATTACACCTTAGCTTCCACTTGTGTGACCCCCATGCCATCCTAAGTCTCTTCGTCCATTCATAGTTGTCCACCTAAACATATCCCATCCTCTCCTCCATACCGAGTGCGCCCATCACTTTTTCAGTAGCCACGTCTGTCGTCAAGATTCCTCGTAAGCATCCATCTAAGATCCAAACAGAGAATGCTAAGGCTACCATGTCCTGTAGAGGTAGATTTGAATTGTGTCTTTCAAATTCCAATGAAGCAATTATTGAGGTTGGTGGGGGATGGTTGAACATCCTTTCCACCATAAATGGAAAACCCATAAATGACTGTAAGCAGGTCAACTCAGTTGTAGAGTCTTCCTGAAACATGATTGCGTCTGACAGGGCATGTTCTGACAAGAAACTACATGTGTAGTCTGTCAGGAAGCATGCAGATGTAATCCCTTTAATGCAGCTTCTCGATTATGCTCCTAAGATTTTTTTTTGAGTATAAATACTCAGTTTTGATATTTGGTAAATGATCGATGGTAGAGCTAAGCTCCCAATTGTAAAGTTTTAGCGAGGCCTCTGGTTCTCTAGTTATAGAATGATATTTGATACTATTAGTGATCAAAAACACACCGACAAGTTTTTGAAGAATGATGCCTAATCTTGCAGGGAACTTTTGACTACCTTCCCGAGCTCCAAATGAAGATTTGAAAGCACCATTGGAAAGCTTAGGATTTCTTAATGTCGATCAACTATTCAAGCATGTAAAAGGGACTCTCCACGACTGAGAAATTTGATTTTAAAAAAATGTGTGCTTTCACCAGCTAACTCGTCTTGAACTTTGCTAGTTAGCTGGTGAAAGCTATGCTTTTCACCAACCAAGGAGCGGATTTTTGGGTAAATTAGCTGGTGAAAGCCTGTCACTACCAGAATGACCGAATTTTTGCCCACATCGGGATTTTTTGAGTTTGAATAGTTTGAAACCTCTTCTAATGGACATTTTTTGAATTATCAAGTCCGATCCAATGGCTATTTTTGATGGATAAGGGAAAGAAGAGGTGTTTCAATCATTTTTGGTACCTTTTTTAAAGGCAGAAAATCAAGGTTTTTGCACACTTCACCAAATTCAAATTTTATCCTTCGAGGACCAAATCAAATAGCCTTGGGAGGCTAGACTACACTTCATCAAAACTCTACTACTCTTAAAGATCATCAGATATGGATTGACCTCATCTTGAGGGTATTTTCCTATTTTACTGTAAATATTGTTTTATTTTTGTATTTAGAAAATTAGATCCATTCATTCAGGATCTAGACACTGTGATGTAAATCTATAAAGCTACAAACATAAGATTAATTCAGGGTTCAATCCTGGATACTTTTTGTCTATGTACTTTGACTCTTTAATGTTATATGAATCACAGTCCTCTTTTGTTACCAATGTCAATATTGTTCATATGTTCACCACTCTGTAATTTGATTCAGTTCAGCTTAGCTATTGAGAACTGTCATCTTCTTGTGTAACTCATGAATGTGAATTAAATGATTCTCTGCTATCTTGTATGACCCTACATGTCTGTGTACCTGGTTATCTTGAATAATATTCTGCACACCTTATTTCATTACTGTAACTAATATTTGGTCTCTAAAAGTACCAGTTTATTTAGATGCATAATAAGTTGTCCTTTTATAAAGCCTTCCCAGTTATCCCATTGTTCCAAACACTTTCATTATCAAATTTCTTAAGTTACCAAGCATTCTTAGCCTACAACCCTAAGGAGTTTTTTGGAGTGATAACAGATACTTCTTGTTTAATGGTAGCCAACCTCTTCCTTACTCTTTCTTATGACTCTNGATGATCCATTTAGAAATTGTAATGACTGTTTAATGTAGGTTTGATTATATCAGTTATTGCAACATTTTAAGCTTCTTGAAATTTTTTTTTTCGTTTTTGAGAGGATCTCATATCTGATACTTTTCCTCCAAAGGCTGCTGGAAGACTGGATGTCTAGAGAAAACTTTCGTTTCTCTCTTGTTTCCTCCACCTACTCACCACTATACAAACTTACTGGCCTAAGTTAGATCAAGACCTCACCTAGCGTTGTATTTCCAACCCAGTTTTCTGAGTTAAAATGATATTGTTGTGAGTTTACTCCCATTCAATCACCCTTTATAAACAACCTGTGACATATAAACTGATCAATATCAGGCTTACTCTTGCTGTAATCCAAGAGTGACTTCTGGTTCTAGCACCTTCGATGCATTTTCCCATGAGGTCGACGATGAACCCTGTGACCTGCATTGGTTGGTTCTTCCTGAAGAGCTTACCAGCGATCAACTGGCAAGCTAAGCACACTACGCCATTCTGGATGGAGGCTACCTTGTACCCCCTTTTCCCTTTCTCTACATCACCATAAGTTTCTTTTATGTGTTGTGCTAGGGCGTGATCTGGATCCTTCCCTGGGTAAAAATCCTGAGGGTCGGGTCCTTGCATGCTTAATCCAGTGATCCAGTGGATCAGCACTGGATCTACTATGATGCACCTATCCAACCACAAATAAACACCATGGTATCATGACAGGAGGATTTTAACGCACGCGTTAACCTCTTGATGTCTGTCGAAGTGTGGTATCTTCATCACATTGAGGATGGTTGATCTTGCGATGTCCATAGTTAATGGTTAGGGGATTATCTTCGACTTCTTCCCCGTTGTCTTTGTCAAGTATTTGTGAGGTGCGAGCATGTCATAGTTCTTGAGGTCTCCTAAGTTGAAGTCACTGATCTTTAGCATCATAATCTTTCCTAACTATTTTCCAACTATGCATATCCCCTTTGAGAGGTGCGCAGTAATCATTGTATAGTCGAAGTCCCTCAGGAAGCTATCACGACTAATCGTGCCAGCCAGAGGTGGGATATAGTTGGGCATGATTGATGGGATGAGCTTTGCATTTTCCAAGTTGTCACGATGCTTACTCCATTTATCTGTCGTAGTCCATGATGGCCCAGATCGACGTCCAGTCAATGGGGATTCTTGCACTCCTCTCGTCGACAAGACTTGTACTCCTGCGAATAACACCTTCTCATCCATGAGGTCTATGAGGATTTCTTCGACGGATTTCTCTACTGTGCTAAGGTCGCCTGAAATACATGCTCGAGATCATATATCTCGAGTCATTGAACAAACAATCAAGGTAGAATAACGGATGGTGAGGTTACAATAAGCACTGCGTGAAAGAGATTAGTTCTTTGTGGGCTCAGATAATCACAATTCGCAAAAGTGTCATCAGTGCAACGCTCGACGGGATAAATAGACAACTTCGTAATGGACTCCTCCAATGGGTAGGAATTCCTCAATCAATACAATTCCATCCATTATGGCATGGTCCCAATGGTCCAATGGCGAATGTTCCAGCAATAACTGTGTTTCTAGCCATTCTGGAGCATCATTCTAACGCTCGGGATGCCTCCAACGGTCATATTTCTTTGTCGTGGTGAAGTTACATTCAGTGATGTTATGTTATTCTATCGAGGTTCAATTTCTACAAGTCTTCCTTTTTCAAAGTCCTCTCTGGAACCTCCTGCAATTTTTCTAGCTTTGCTTTCTTCTTACTGAGATTTCTAGATTTCTTTCCTATGATCTGTGTCTCTGGATTTCTCTTTCCATTATTGTTCTTATCATTTCTTAGCATAGTAACTTCGCACTGTTGAGGATGTTTCACAAGGTTTGAGGATAATACTTCTTCTCTTACTTTTTCTGGAGTAGGTGTTCCACTCTCCTGCATGGATAGGTTCTTTAAGCTTTCTTGTGTTCTTTCAACTTTGACAGTTAAGTCTCTGGCCCTCAGTTTCTACGACTTGTCATCTTGTTCTTCTATTAAGTGCACTATTCTATTAGCCATGAAATCCCTTAATTCTTTATTTTTCTGTTCTATAGCTTCCTCTTCTTCTCTCCTTTGGATTTGATCTCCCTCGATCCAAGTCTTTCCTAACAAAAGTGAAAAGGGAGCATTGTTCTCAGCAAACTTAATGACCTTGAATTCTTCTTCCATCAATGTTCCATGAACAACCATAGGTACATGGGAAAGTCTTCCACATAGGGTTATCAAATTTCCTTTAAACAATCATATTCCTCTCAATGAAGGAATCATAGAAGGATTTCCTAAGATTTCCCAAGTACTTTATGTCATAATGTTCACTTGTGTTTCTGCATCTAATACACAGTCTATGTCCAAGTCTCCTATTCTTGTTTTGATGCACTCTTTCTCTTTTAAAATCTCTGATAAACTAATGTCTCTGTGATCATTCAGTGTTTCTTTCATCTGCAATAATATAGCCTCTGATTCTTTCTGGTTCTTTAGCATATTCTTAGTCTCTTGACCTTCCTCATGGTTTTCTTGTCTTATGTTCATGTTTTCAACTTTAGGAATCATTCTAGGGAAATCCAAAACTTCATGTCCAGTAGCCTTACAACAAAGGAAAATAGGACTTCTACCAGGGCATTCCTTAGTGATGCATGTCTTATACAACTGTAACAAAGATTAAATCCTCTCTTTCTTTTAAATGATCCTCAACCTTTCATGTATCGCGCACTGGGATCACAGTGATAGACCTGCCAAAAATTCTTTCTAGGATCCTGTTAGCACTGAAATTCACACTTTGACTGCTAAAGTGTAAGCTCAACACCCATCAGAATGTAAAAGATAACTTTGGTTTTGAATAGGTGGATCCACAAGATGGATAAAGAAAGAGAGAGGGCAAAAAACTGCAGATCAATAGGCTACACCAATGGGCAATGGAGTCACAGACATCCCACTCATCTAAGGCACAAAAGATGCTTAACAGAAAACAAGATTATATACTGATAGGTGGAAGAAATGAAGAAGGAAAGCATAAGATAGAATGTTCATTAAATAAATATCCTCTCATTTTATTAAATCAACAAATACTTGAATATAAACAATGACTAATGGGCAAAATACAACAGATCCTCTACTGCTTAGGGATCCATAAATCATTGACAGCCTTTGATCCTCAAATATGCAATATATTCAAATAAGAAGAAATATAGAAATCACAGCTCTCATGAGTCTCCAATATGATTAATGATTACAATCCTAAAAATGTCCATGGGCTTACAAATGAACACACACAGGAAAATTGCCTGCTACATCTCTTTCTAGCCTCTCTTCGCTCATCAATCCCATTTCTCTAAGAAATATCCCCCTCTTTAAATAGAAAATAGAATCCAAATAAACTAAGGAGGTCGAATCCCATCTTCTCCATTGGATTCTAATCCTTGG
>JASDQU010030821.1:2078-14639 GCA_032191745.1 Picea mariana | reverse complement strand
TATTCAGTACAGGTACAAAGTTATGATTATTTCAAGTTAGGGTTGTTGACTAATCCAAAACTAGTCATGGTTGAGACAAGCAGTTGATGAGTTGGCACATACATAAGGTGTATAGTTGATGATGTTGGTACATATTGATGAGTCATTGTTGATGAGTAGTTGACACATGATTGGTATATACTTGGTACATGGTTGGATGCACTTGTTTATGGTACAGGTTGATTACAGGTTGTTTGGCACAGGTTGGTGCATGGTTGATGCACTTGTTTATGTTCACAGATTGATATTTGTTGAGGATTGTTGCCTCATCTCAGTTGGTGCTGAGAATGTAAGATGAGTATTGAATATAGATCTGGTGCTCTTGTAGAGTTGTACTCTATTCAGTTGTTGCTGAAAAACCCTTGGATTGAAGTCCATAATAAAAAGAAAAATTGTACATACATCTTGTGTTCTTTGTGTTCCTTATGGAGATGATTTGTTGATGATATGTTGCTGATATGTATTTGCATCTAACTGATTATAAATGACAACAATGAGTAATGAGAAAATGTTAAATGTTAACTAAGGATTTTTTGTGTAAGAGTGAAGTTTTGGGAAAAATATCCCCACACTCATTCACCCCCCCCCCCTCTAAGTGTGGTAGGTGTGTGTAACACTTGACTCGGAGTCAAACTCTTGGTTCTTTAACATCCTCCAGGAGCATCTGTTGTTTTTCCTTTTTAGTCTTTTCTTCTTCTTTGGTCTCTTCTATTTGTGCTCTTTCTTCCTTTATCTCCTCAAATGAAGGACCCAATTTTGGTACCAGCTCTAATGCTCTATGCCTTACTCCATGAAATCTTTCAACTTTTTCCTGCCATTTCTGGGCGAGGAGTATTGCTTCTGCAAGGAACTGTTTGTTCAACTCTTTGTTGTACTCCTTTGGCTTGGCTGCAACCAATGAGTTCCACTCAGAATCAGATGTTGTGTCGACCTGATTCATTTTCATATAGGTGGTTTGAATTACCAGTCGAAAATCACACAACTATTTCTTGGCTATGGACTATGCCTCATAGAGTGTGTTTAGTTCGTTGTTGACTTGTTGAATTTGGTCGAACTTCTACTGTTGCTCCATGGGGTCCATTGTGACCACAAATTCTTCATTCAACACCTCGATCTTTGTTCAGACCTCCTCTAAGACCTAATTTCATCGAGTGATGATGCCCATCCAGTCGCTGACTTCTCTGAAGATTTTGGTGTAGTCCGTTGTGTGCTTGTGCAATGCTACTCGGACATTGTTGCCTTGTAATATTATCTTCTGCATTTGTTCTTGGAGTTTCTCAAGCTTCTATTTTGCTTCCTGCTGGACCGATTGTAGCTTCTCTTGGAGCTGGTCAGTGCGATTGGTGAGTTGCATCAATGATTCCTGTAACAACTTGATCTATTGCTCTGGCTCACTTACGTCGCTGGCATTGGGTAGTTCAGGCACAATCTTTTGAATCTCTAGCCAAGCCTCAACAAGTTTTTCCTGCACTTTTTCTAGTTTGTGCTGGGCTTGGAGTTTGTCATGTGCTTCCTACATTCTGTATGTGTGCTCCACAAATTTTTCTTTCCTTGTGATCTCAACGGATCTCTCAGACTCTTGGAGCGTCTACTCCAACTGGTCCATGGATGCCCTGATTAGGCCAAATAAGTGTGGTGCTGGCCACTGTACCATATGGACGGATGAGGGAGAAGCTTTGGTGGGTACTTGCATCTGTAGTGGGAGTCCATTTCTTGTTGAATGGTGTAAGAGAGTTTCTACCTCTTTCTCCATTGGTGGCACTGGTGCAATTCTCAACCTTAGCTCTGTTGGAAAAAGATTCAGAACCTTTGTTTTGGCTATGCAGACTTGCATAAATTCTACACATTGCTTAGGGTTCTGGAGAACTTGCTCCATTTGTGCTCATATGGCTGTCGTATATTGCTCATTTGCCACTTCTGGTGTGTTGTGTGCATCTGTTATTTGGGGTTCTTCTAGTCCTTCTTCTTGATGTACCATGATTTCTTGGGCACCCTCACCCTTGGTTGGTGAGGTGGTTTTCTGGTTGCTGTCGGGTTCTATCTCCTCTCTAGCTCAAGCATCTTCTTCCTATGCTGAAGCTTCATGCTGTTGTTCCTAGGCATCTGGATTCACATCATGCAATGTCATGCTTGGCTATGGGGCTTTGGTATCAGGACCAGAAATTTCTGATCTTGGTTTCAATAATTCTCTGGTTATTTGTGGGGGTCGTCACTCCACTATCTTTGGCGGGTCAAGCTGCATTGATTCTGAGGTCATGGTATGATGTGGACCAGTAGTGATGAGGTTTGGTAGTTGGAATGGTGGTGGAGGGTGCTCAACAATGATTGTGGATGGAAGTGTTTTAGGCTCCAGGTCATCTTGAATATCAATGATAGTGGTGGGTTTGGTCATGGCGCGGGTTCAGGGAGTAATAGATGCAAGGGGCTATGGGTTTAGGGGTTTGTTCAGTGAGACCCCAGTTCTAGGCCTCTTGACCAATGGTTTGGTATCAAGCACAACGCCCAAGATCTGGTTAACCTGCGCACCTGACATCACAGCATCATTCGGTAGCTGTTGGGGGGCTGGTCTTTTTCTCTGCTCCAGCTGTAGTATCTCTTCTTCCTCTTCGGAGTCTGTTTGTGTGAGGGCATTTGGCTTCTTCTTCTCGGGACTTGATGTTGGTCCCTCACCTGGTGCATTGTATTTCTTCTTTAGTAGCTCTGCAGGAAAAATGTAATGCATTCCTGATTTACGTTGGCCGAGTTTGACTCCTGGCCATGACATGACTTCCTTATCGAAGGCTTCTTCATCCAAATAGAAAAAAAGCATCCATGTGTGGAAATGTTCCTTGCTGACATGTCTCGGCCAGACAAATGTGTTGTGCCAGTTCATGCTGAAGGCGATATTCCTCGTGTTATAGTTGAGGAGCTCCGGTGAGATGTGCAACCACTGTGTTGCATCTATCATACCATTATACCATTTGTAAAATGTTGCATTATTGAGTGCTATGTTCTCCGAGTCTTGTTTGGACTGCCATGGCTCAAACATCTTCGCCATGCACCCCTTATCTGGTATTGCTGGTGGTCTGCCCACAGGTGGATTCCATTTGAGCATTGCAAATGCCACAAGTAGGTATCCATAGGTGAAGGTTCCTCCCTTTTCTTGTGCTTCCTCACAAGATGTTAGTAGTTCCTCCAACAGGAAACCACACCAGTTGAACACTGCTCCATTTGTGTAGAAGTTGGCGACTGATAACGAATATAGAGTGAATTATCCCTTGTAGTAAGATCTCATGACCTTGCTGGCTATGATGTAGCAACTAGTCCAGACTGTCTCGGGTAGTATTGGTTCAATTACTACTATGCGTCGTCCTCGCTTTGTGTTAAATTTCTCGTAAAGGCTAAGCTCGCCTTTCTTTTTCCCATGCTTCCCGGGACCCTAGAATCCATTTGACACATCCTTTCCTTGGGAGGATAATCCAGTAAGCTTCTGGATGTCATCAACATGGAATCGATACCTCTTATCCAACCATAGACTTCTGTCATGCACCCTACTTATCAGAAATTTCATGCAAAGTATGATCTCGCCTGTCGTACCAAAGACTGGTAAGTCTCTCAGGTTCATGATGGTTCAGTTAAATAAGTTGATGAAATATTTTTCGGTACTAATTTCATTCCTCCGACTCCATACAAAACTATATCCCAAAAGACGTTTGTGTGCATCTGTGGGAACAAGGCTGAATCTGTGAGGTTGAGGTCAAGAAGCTTAACTTGCTCTACCTACCCTTTGGGATCTCCCACGATCTCGACCCGGGGGTCTGTAGGCTCATTTGGTATTGCTTCTTTAGTCATGGTGCTTCCGCCTACTGTGGCTCTCAACATTCGCACTTCCATGGCAGGTAAGAACTAGGGTTAGGTCTGCAGCTTTTTCCAATGGTCCTAACTGGTTTGCACTGCTGAGTTTGGAAATGGCTATGGTATTTTTAGAAACAATACATTCTCGACAAAGTTATGAGGGAATTATAATGGGCTTATCAGGTAGGTTTTAGCAGTAACTGGTACTCATCATGACTGTATGGACGCAATCCAAGTGTGAGTTGTCCGACAGGATGGTTTTAATCAAGGTAAATCCTATTGGTGATCTTGGTATTTACTTGTTTGAGTGGAATAGGGACGTGGCCGATTGGATACCTTTCTGTAGGATGAGTGGGTGTCTCGGCACAAAATTTGATGGAATATTGGCTTAATGTAGTATTAATGTCTTAAAGGGCGTTAGGCGAAGTATGGGAATGGCAATAAATGTGGTGACTAGATTGGGTTTGCGTCGCCTATAACTCATATTGGATTTGGATTCATGGCCCCTCTGATAACAGAGGTTGTCCTCGTCATATTTAATGACTGTCATTAATGGAGTCTCTTATGCATCAGGTCCTGTACTGCTGGGTCGTCAGTTCTTTATCAACCAACACTTAGAAAAAACAATTAACTCTGTGTTATGGCTCAATACTGCACATATGGAATTTATTAACCAAACTTACAAAATTGCAGAAGGAAAACAAAACTCAAATATATATATTGTACAAGCTCCTTCGATTTGGAGTGAATGTCCTTTTCTCTTAGGTCTGAGATAGGTAGGGCTTCAGGAGAGCGCCA
Organism: Picea mariana; assembly: GCA_032191745.1. Taxonomy (NCBI): domain Eukaryota; kingdom Viridiplantae; phylum Streptophyta; class Pinopsida; order Pinales; family Pinaceae; genus Picea; species Picea mariana. The sequence goes on along the minus strand of JASDQU010030821.1, from coordinate 9,968 downwards.
TTCACCCATCTCTATCATAGCATGCCATCCAGTTACGCGAGTCAGACTGGTCCTTAGGGTCGGATCTCCGCAAATATGAAGGGTCCCAACCAATGCATATGCAGCTTTCCAGGGTGCTTCTGGTATCGACTATTGTAGAGTAACACTTTGTCCCCTTGTGTAAATACCTTGGTCTTGATGAAAGTATGCTAGAAATTTGGTTTAGTCAAGTTCTTCTAACTCCACAAGTCTCTGCGCAACTGATTCCCCTTTTGTCATACATGTGACTTGTGCAATATATAGGCTTGGAGTGATGAACTCTGCAGACACAATTGCCTCCCACCCATAGAGTAATTGAAATGGTGTATATTTGTGGAGTTTATTTTTAGTTGTCCTATAGGCCCAGAGGACAGCTGGAACTCTATCATCCCAGTCCTCCCAATTTGCACAACAGAACATTTGTTAGTCCTCTTTCTAGGATTTTGTTGAAGGCTTCGACTGTTCCATTGGCCTATGGGTGGTATGGACTTCTCTTGTGATGCTGGATCAGAAATTCTATTGTAAGTGTTTCTATAGTGATGCTAATGAAGTGAGCTCCCTAATCGCTGGTTAGGCTCCTGGGACATCCGAACCGAGTAATGATATTCTCGAAAATGAACCTGGCAGCGGTGTCTGTCGAACAGTCCTGTACTGTTGCTGCTTCTACCCAAAAGGTAAGGTAGTCATTTGTGGTGATAATGTACTTGGCATTTGAATGTTTGGTTGTGGGGTTGATTGGGCCAATGAAGTCAACTGCCCATTTCTCAAATTCCTGTAGATCTTTAACTGGTTGCAGTGGTAGTTCATATCATTGTGATGGGTTGCCCATCCGTTGACAAACATCACATGATCTAACATATACTTTTGCATCCTTGAATAGTGTGGTCCACTAAAGTCCTTCCTGTAGAATTTTCTATGTCGTGTCCTTTCTTCCTATGTGGCCTCCTGCTATTCCGATATGGCATTCCCAGAGTATACCCTACCTTTCGTGATCTAGAACACATCCTATGAGAATGCTATCTAATCCTAGTTTATACAATTGTCCGACGATCAGCCGGTACTCTACTTCTATGATGACCATATGGCATTTCTGGGTTGTGGAATATGTGTCAGGATAGGCCCCTGTACTGAGAAAGATTTCTATGTCCTCCAAGTATTTTGGTATGGCCTCAATCCTGAACAAGTTTCCATCTGGGAGTTGGTCATCCACTAGTCTGCCACTTTCTCCTGAGTCTAGCTTGGATGGATGGTCGAGTCCAACATTGCATCGTCCCGGCTTGATGATGACTTCAAAAGAAAATTCCTGAAACAATAGAAACCATCTACAAATTCTTCCTTCTAACACAGGTTTATTAAGTAAGTATTTCAGTGCGAAGTGATCAATGAAGAATTTGAAGTGAGATCCTAATAGATGATGTCTAAATTTCTGTAAAGCATAAATCATTGCTAATCCTTCCCTTTCTATTTTTGTGTAGTTGCATTCTGCTTGTGACAACTTTCGACTCACAAAACAGATAGGGTGATCCATAGCTCCATCTCCCGGTTGCGTTAGGATAACTCCTAAAGCAATTATGGGAGCATCTACATGGATGTGAAATTCTTTCTCCCAGTTTGGGAATATCAGAATTGGTGTTGTATTGAGTTTCACCTTGAGTATCTCAAATTATTTATCACAATGGGAGTCCATTGGAATGTTTCATCCTTTTTCAGAAGGTTTTCCAGTGCCGCAGTAGTGTTGCCATATCTTTGAATGAACCTGTGGTAGTAAACTGTGTGTCCTAGTGTGGAGCACAACTTTTTAGCATTCGTAGGTGGTGTCATATTGATAATGACCGAAAATTTGGATGGGTCTACCAATATTCCTTCTTAGCAGACTATGTGGCCCAACATATTTCCATGTGGAAAACAAAAGATACACTTTCTGAGATTTAATGAAATTTGCAATTCTCTACATCTGTCAAACATTAGCCTGAGCAGTACTACATGTTCCTTAAGAAAGATATATATCGTCCAATCATCCATATAGACTTCGATAAACTTGTGAATGAATTATCTAAAGGCTGCTATCACAATCCTGGAGAAAACTGCAAGGGCATTCTTTAAACCAAATGACATTACGTTGTATGCAAAAGATCCCCATTCTATAATGAAGGTAGTCTTTTTTTTGTCTTCAACAATCCTGAATTGATGGTATCCTAAAAAACCATGTGTAAATGAGTATGCTTCCTTCCCCACAACTTGTTCTAGCACCTCATCAGTAAAGGGTGTTGGGAAAGGGTCATGCATTCAGGCAGATTTGAGGCTTCTGTAGTCTATCGAGACTCTGATATCCTCAGTGTCTTTCTTGCTTTGAATGACTATCAGACTGACCCACTATGCTTCCTCTACCACAAAAATGATACCTACTTCTAACATCTTATCAATCTCCTTCTTAAATTTCTCTTTTACACTTGGGTTNTTATCACAATGGGAGTCCATTGGAATGTTTCATCCTTTTTCAGAAGGTTTTCCAGTTCCGCAGTAATGTTGGCATATCTTCGAATGAACCTGTTGTAGTAAACTGTGTTTCCTAGTGTGGAGCGCAACTTTTTAGCATTTGTAGGTGGTGTCATATTGATAATGACCGAAAATTTGGATGGGTCTACCAATATTCCTTCTCAGCAGACTATGTGGCCCAACATATTTCCATGTGGAAAACAGAAGATACACTTTCTGAGATTTAATGAAATTTGCAATTCTCTACATCTGTCAAACATTAGCCTGAGCAGTACTACATGTTCCTTAAGAAAGATATATATCGTCCAATCATCCATATAGACTTCAATAAACTTGTGAATGAATTATCTAAAGGCTGTTATCACAATCCTGGAGAAAACTGCAGGGGAATTCTTTAAACCAAATGACATTACATTGTATGCAAAAGATCCCCATTCTGTAATGAAGGTAGTCTTTTTTTTGTCTTCTTCAACAATCTTGAATTGATGGTATCCTAAAAAACCATGTGTAAATGAGTATGCTTCCTTCCCCGCAACTTGTTCTAGCACCTCATCAGTAAAGGGTGTTGGGAAAGGGTCATGCATTCAAGCAAATTTGAGGCTTTTGTAGTCTACAGAGACTCTGATATCCTCAGTGTCTTTCTTGCTTTGAATGACTATCGGACTGACCCACTCTGCTTCCTCTACCGCAAAAATGAGACCTGCTTCTAACATCTTATCAATCTCCTTCTTAACTTTCTCTTTTAGACTTGGGTTAAGACGGTATGGTGTATGTATGACAGGCTTGTATCCTTGTTTTAACTCAATCTTCATTTCTCCCATGACTCCTTTGATTCCCTTTAATTTTGAAAAATTCTTCGGAAACAAATCCTTGTATTCCCTCAGTAAACTCTATATTTCCTGACTGGTTTGCTCATCCCAGTAGTCTCCTACCATATCTATCTTAGGTTTCTCTACAACCCCTATGTTGAGTCTACATATTTTCAATGGGTGGTTGTAGGAACTATCGGTCTGGCTCGGTACGATGTTCTGGATTTTTCTGCTCCCCTCTGTCTCTTTGATGGCTAGGTTTCTCAGTCCTTCTAGTTCATCTAGGCTTTCTGAATCTTTGTTAATTTGATAACATTCTATAGGCTTGTCAAGAAAGGGTAAGTGGAGTTTAGTTTGAAGTTCTTGGGTATGCTTGGGACCTATTACAAAATTTGATCTCTCATTACCAGTGGTTGTAAAAATAAGTTCTTTAATATTTTGCAAGGCTATTTCAAGCTCGGGGTACTTACCTGAGAATGAGAAGTCTTTGCAAAATTTAGTTGCTAGTGTCTGCCAGTCGTTGGTTTGTCTTCTAGTTTCCTCATGTATGAGCCAAGCTTTCAGGATTGGGCCTAGAGAATGGGGAAATAAATGAACCCATAAGTCATAGGGTATCTCCGCAGCCTACCACTATGTCACGCACTATTCAATGTGTATCCTAGTGTCCGATTCTCCGCTGAACGGTTGTGCAACTTGGAAATCTGTCTGTATCTATGATTCTAGCTGCTCTTTATTCTAGAACCTATACTTTATAGCTTGCTTCACTTCATCCCAAGTTCTGAGTGCAACTTTATGAGTCGCCCACCATCTGGCGGGGGTGTTCTGAAAGGCTATATCTAATACCGATATTATTTGATCTTCTTTCACATTCTCTTCCATATTCTACAAAAAATTGTCTAGATATGAAGTACCATCGTATATTGGGTGTTCCCTCACTTCAGTTCCAACCCATCTGGTCATTATGACAGTTGCGCATCTTCTTGAGAATCTTTCGTGCGACCCCTATTGCCAACTATCAAAAACCAATTCTGAATCTTCATCTGTTGACTGTATACTTCTCCAGCTTACTGATCCATCAGTGGTAGGGTTTATGTAATTATTTCTTGTCCCTGCTGTTACAGTGTACAACTGGTCTAGGTCTCCTTCTTCCATATTATTGTCTGTTGGCTCTGTGTACTTGGGTCCTACATATGGATCCAAAGGTTGAATTGCCTTGGTTCCCTCATCTTCAAAATTCATGGTATCTTTCTTTAAATCGATTACTGCATAATTATCATAGGCCCAATCGATGCCAAGTAGTGCAGGGTAGGGATCCTTGTCTCCCATGATCTCAATGACTTCAAAGTCAACTAATTTTTTTACTCCTACTACATCGATTTCTACGTTCTCCAATCTTCCTATGGTAAATATACAGTATTGGTTTTCCATTGTTAACTGAATTGGGGAATATGTCAGTCTCGATTTTCCTAAGGCTTCCCAATTCTTCTTAGGCAGAATGTTCACATCTGACCCTAGGTCCAACATGACATCCTTAATTTCGAAGTCATCTAGATGGGCGACCAATCGAAATTCTTTCCTGGTTCATACTTTTCTTCACTGCACTCTCCGAATACACTTCTCAGGAAGATTATCCCTTATCCTTGATTCTGAAGGTTCTTTATTCCATAAGACTAGGTACAACATATTGCACAACTTTTCTATTAGTCAATCATTCCCTATAATGTTAGAGAATAATTGAAACCAAAGATCAACTATGTTCTGGGGTTGCTCAGACTATCTTGATATGGCTACAGGGTTTCTGGGTGCAGGGGGTGAAGCAGGGAATTGCACCATCTTAGGGTAAACAATCAGCTAGGGGGGGTTCTCTTGTATTTCATGACTAGGGATGTTCTACTATATTTATATGGCATCTTTAAAGAACAAATTTTGCTTTAGGGGGTCATACCTGTCTCCCTTAGGTGCTGCTTTCTGGATCCAAGGTAGAGTTTCAACATCATCTCCTGTCTTCCCTCCTCCTCGAGTAACGATATTAAGACTGAAAAATTGTACCTTAGAAATGCTCTTGATCTCTGAACTGATAAGGTTAGTTCTTATTTGTCGTGCTCTGTCTTCCCACTTTTCAATTAACTCTGGACAATCTTCAGTTGCGTGTCTTTTGGTCTTGCAGTGGGAGCACCATGGGCATCTTGGGTGAGGACAATATCTAGCTAAGTGACCTTGTTCATCACAATTATAACATCTGCTTGGTCATCTTCCCCAAGTTCTTCCTCCTCTGAAATCTCCTCTAGCTCCACCTCCTTGACCTCTTCCTGGTCCCTGAGGGTTTTCATTCACCCTGAACATTGTTCGATCCAATCTATTTGCAAGTGCATCCAACGCTCTGCATTGATTGGTAGTATGCGTAGTGGATGCACAGAACTTGCAATGTACCATTTTTGGTACTGTCAAATACTTCTGCTTGATGGGGCATTGTCTTGGTCCATGGCCATGGATTCAAAAGGTTTCACAATATTCCGCTGTTAGTGTTTCTTAGCCCCCTGGGAAAGTATGATATGGGGTAGGGTTGTGGAACGATGAACTCGTCGACACTTGTGCAACTCCTACCGTGGGTCCTGGTGGGTTTATCATTGAATTATCGAGTGGTTCCTATTAATGTTTATGCCATTATTATAGTTGTTTTCATTTCATTAGATAAGGGCATAATAAGAATAAGATACCTGAGAAATACACATTCACAAGAGACACAACATTTATCCTGGGAAACCCTCTAGGGGAAGAAAACCCAGCAAAAACTTCCTTATCATAAATAGATTATACAATGTTCAAGAGATAACTCAAACCAATACAGAAAGTCCTCCCCAAGAGATGCGCCACCCTTCTTCTCCTCTCTCCAACTGGTAATTGCAGCTTGCCTCATAAGAGAATGAGCAAGTGAGTTGTTTTTTTGAAGTGAGGCGCTAGCCTCTTATTTATACAAGACTGACACATGTGAAAGGTCACAAATGGCAGGGCTGACCTCTCACTCTGGGTGGGTAAACCCACCTTTAATTAATTTTGGGTCTTCCATAATAACTGCTGGGGCCAACTTCTTATTCTGCACTTTGTAATTGTCTGATGACCAATCCGCAAAATGGGATTTATTCCTTATACAATTACCGACATGATTAATCCACAATGGGGATTGATCCAATAATAATAATAATGACATGATTAATCCACAATGGGGATTTAATCCAATAATAAAATAATAATAAGAATGTTCTTCGCAGTTACATTATTTCAACACTCCCCCTTAACAAGAAGGGTATCCTTCATCAGCATGAGGCGAGAGAGGTCTGCATCATCAGTGGCATATGGAGGACAATATCGTCAATATCATCTTGAAACATTGTCTAGCACATTTATGAGTTATCAAAAGTTTTCTTCATCAGTAACATCATCATTCTCAAAAGAATGCTATCATCATCTGCATCAAATATGTATCAGTAAAAATGATACCTCATCACAGCACTAGGCTGGCACATGACAGTACTACACTAGCTCAATGTCACATCGGTTAAGCTGGTAGCTCAGTGTTAGTCACATCTTGCTTTATGTCTAATAACTAGGTCAAAAGAAAGTAATATCATCATCTCGCTTTACATCTAACAACTAGGTCAGAAGCAAGGAATCAAAGCGTCATGATTTACATCTAACAACTAGGTCAGAAGCATGACTCATCTTGCTTTACATCTAACAAGGAGGTCAGAAGTAAGGAACACATCAACATCTCGCTTTATGTCTAACAACGAGGTCAAAAGCGAGGAATCACAGCGTCATGCTTTACGTCTAACAACTAGGTCAGAAGCACGACTCATATTTCTTTACGTCTAACAATGAGGTCAGAAGCAAGGAACCAACGACGTTATGCTTTATGTCTAACAACTAGGTTAGAAGCATAACTCATCTTGCTTTACGTCTAACAACGAGGTTAGCAGCAAGGATCACACAACATCATGCTTTACTTCTAACAGTGAGGTTAGAAGCATGACTCATCTTGATTTACGTCTAACAGCGAGGTCAGAAGCAAGGATCACACAACATCATGCTTTACATCTAACAGTGAGGTTAGAAGCATGACTCATCTTGCTTTACATCTAACAGCCAGGTCAGAAGCAAGGATCACATAGCAGCATGCTTTACGTGTAACAGCGAGGTCAGAAGCATGACTCATCTTTCTTTATGTCTAACAACAAGTTCAGAAGCAAGGAATACATGTACTCCCCCTTTCAGGGAGGGTCCTTTTGGACAATACCAAGATTATCTGGAAATTGTTCAAACTTTACACGAGATAGAGGCTTAGTCAATACATCAACAACCTATTCATCTGTGCTAATGTACTGGAGCTTTAAGGCTCCTCTCTGTACCATGTCATAGATGAAATAATAATGGATCTCTATGTGCTTCAACCTGTCATGGAACACAGGATTCTCTGTCATTTTAATGCAGCTTTGATTGTCACATAGAATCGCAGTTGCTCTCATCTCCAAATCAAATAGGCCTGTCAGCAACTTTCAATTCCATATAG
>JASDQU010030820.1:20266-32001 GCA_032191745.1 Picea mariana | reverse complement strand
TCAATTTCATTTAACATGCAAACAAAATTAAATAATAATTTTCACCCTAAGGAATGATTATATATAAGAATTAATTACTATGGATGCTTCTCTTTTTCCAAGAAAAAGGGAGGAAAAAAACTAAAATAATTCAAAATTAGTCTTAAAAACATAGAATTAATTATAATCGAATCTCTAAATATTTATAAAAATCATTACTAGATTCAATTTTATTTTTAAATGACAAACCAATCTTTAATAGTTATCTAAAAAAAAATTTAGTTCAAAAAAAATAAATATTAAACAATAAGTGAATCTAAAAATAACTTTCCCATTTCAATAAATGTTACGTGGTGAATTCGTAACACCCCCTCTCTAAACCTCTAATCATATGTAATTATTTGTAATTAATAATTTCAATGCTATGGCATGCATGAAATGTAAATGTATTTATGATCAATCAAGAATACCAACAACTGACTGTGGCGGTGAAGCCTTGAGTACAAGCCATGATACCACTAGAGGGATGATAGGAGGTTCCCTTAAGCTAAAAGACCCCAAGCCTCCTTGATGAAATTTTAATTTGAAGCATTCTAATTATTTCCCTTAGCCTTGATTTCAAGGAAAAATTAGTTAATGAGGGAGGTTGGTAGTTGAACAACCAACCACCCTAATGAATGGAAGTATGGAGGGATTCCATAAGGGATAGGAAGCTATAAGATAGAGGAAAACATGGAAGATCACCATGGATCCCCACGATTGACCATGAGTTTTCTTTTGACAGAAGAAAGGGGACAAGGGGGAACTTTCCATATGGTGTGCAGGAGATGCACAAGAAGGAGGAAGAAAATAATGCTCGAGTGCGTGTAGGGGGGGATTCCTAGAAGTATCGATCGCAAGCTAAGAGGTTGTGAGATGGATGCAAGGAAAGCATCTGATAAACCTCAAGAGGCCGATCTAGGAGAGCTAAGTGCAAAATATTCCCTTGGTGGTATCATGGCTTGGCATTGGGGTGGCCTGCAACCAAAGTGATCGAGCATGTAGAGCTTATGGTTGGGTGGAAAGGATAACACCCATAGTCAATTGGCTAGTCTCCAATTGTAATAGATAAGTATTCCTATACCATGTGTAATTGAATTGTAAGTTATGAATGAATACCTTTATGTGTATTCTAATAAGCATAAGATTATCCGATGAATAGATTATCTAATTCACAAAAATTCTGCGTAATTGAACAATGATGGAACAAAATGAAGGATTTGTGTCTAGGAATGTTTTTTTGAATAAGTAGATATAGTTGTATAGCCCGAAACAAATAAATTCATTATATGCTTGTATTCATGTTGAAGAATGGCATATGTTAGGCATATTATAAATTCTCATTAACCCTGTATGGTTTTGAGTAGGAACTAGTGAGTCAAATGAATGCATCATGAATCTCTCTGAGATGTGTGAGAGAGACTAACTGTAGGGATATCCTTGAAACATACCAACCCCTGAATTGGGATGCTTGGAAATCCATAGAGAAATCTTGAAGGAAAACCGTGAGAGTTAAAGTTTTGAATTATATTGTTAAATCAGAGGAGAACCCATGCTTTAACCCAGGTTAAGGGTGATCGTCGATCTTTTGGAGGAACAAAGGAAGAAATATCCTAGATGTTGGTTGGAGGATACAGTTGGAGTAACCATGGAACTCCAAAGTGAAAGAACTCCGATGGGAAAGGCTTGAGGGGCATTATGGACCGTTAATCAAAGTACGAGGTGAGATCAATTATCAACCATAGATCTCCATAGAGTCTTGTCTAAACAAGGTTAAGTGGAAGGTGTTGCCGTGCTAATTTCATGTTGAGGGGGAGTATCTATGTAACTAAGGATGCTACATGGCACCTTGTTACTGGTTGAAGGATATTTGGGTGGGACTCTATTGATTTTGGGCCTTTGAATATGCACCTTATTTGTCAACCATCGGATTCGAGTGCAGGTATATTTCCATATTCCATCGGACAGGTGCCATCAGAGTGTCTAAAATGGGAAATAATCCGATGCGAAGAGCTTAGAGGGAGATCTAGGTCATATATCAAGAGAGGAAAATAATTAATCCTATCCATTGATCAGTGTAAATGAGAGATTAAACCTCAGTTGTATATTAGTAGTAGGGCCCACTTGGAAGGTCACCTTCATCATCGACCATGGGATATGCAGATAGATAGATCTCCATTGCTCGTTGGAAAGGGCTGGTTGGAGTGAGTGGCAGTCCCGGTGGGAAGGGGACTCTGAGAGTCAAAGAGATTCGTTGATTGTGGAAAGGGGTGAGGGTAAATCTTAGTCCTCGATCCCTATGGGTTCCAGTGAGAATGAAGGGAAATGACCTTATGAATCGAGGTAAGTGACCAATAAATGGAGACTTCGACATGATATAAACCATTGAACCTAGACTCTGAGGACCGTTGGATCCATTAGAGTATATTCCATCGAGGTCGGGTTGGATTCTGAGTGGATGGGACTCCGACGGGAAGGAGTCTGAGAGGGCATCTGGACCATCGATTGGAAAGAAGGAATATTAGATCCTAGTCATTGGTTCTGAACTATAAGCCTACAAACTGAGAAGGACCATACAACTGACAATGATGTATCAAATTTGTGATTGGTTCACGTGGCATATGGATATTGGTGCCACGCATAAAGTAGAATCGGGTTCTTAAGTAGGACCATTGTATTGGATTTTGAGTGCCACATGTCAGGACCAGGTGGCAGGGCCATGTGACAGAACATGTGGCATCCAACGTTTATAGAGGTGGTCACGTATTAATTCGAATCATGTAGAACATGTTGAGTATGAGTCTCATCATTTTTGTACATGAGGACATGTGTCCAAACCCTTGTTGTAGATCTCTGTGAAGAGATCCCGACCATCCATCATAGGGTATAATTCAAAGTGAATTACAAAAACACACTCCTACGACAAAGCTTCAAGATGAAATCAGGACTATTGACCTGCCAGTGTCAAAGGAGCTTCAAGATGAAATTGGGGTTGTTGATCTGCCGATATGTAAAGAGTTCCAAGACATAATCATAACCATTGATCTACCAAGAGCGTAGGAAATCAACGGATGATCTGGACTGTTGAGATTTAGTCAAGGGATCAAAATGAATGATGTGGATAGCTCCATGCATTATGGTGCACGTGGTGCCATGCATCGGGATTAGGAGGTGCCACATGTCATAGAGATTATGCACCCATAGGTAAACTCCCAAGGGAAATATGAATGTCACGTGTCAGGATAGGTGGCAATTAGCATGTCCTGAGAAACGACGTGTGTCAACAATGGATTAACTGTTGGGATGAAAGTAGGTACAAATGTTAAAAAAAAAATGGGCTTTGGTTGTTAAATTAAACCTTAGTTTTTGATAATGGGAGATGATCATATCTTCACCATTGTTGGATGTAGGCCTAGTCAGGAAGAAAGGAAATTTTTGGAGAGGAAGCATGTAAGGAGGAAAAGACAACTAGAAGGAAAAACAACACGTGTAAGAGAAGTAGGTGAAGCGTGCATGAAACGAAGACCTAACGATGCTAGGGTTAGGGTTATGTAATGTATTGTATTGGCTGGTGAGCCAAGGATATAAATAAGTAGTACTTATAAAGAGAAGAAAAAGGAGGAGTAGGCGGGGGGAATGGACAGAAATACCCAGAAGAAGAGATATTTGTAAGAACTACACGAGTTATTAAGCTGGTGAGCTAGGAAAGGAGTGAGTGACTCGATCTCGAGGGTTATATCGTAGGCTAATGATCCTGGTGCAATCTAGTCAGCCTCACATGGATTGAGGATCCTGTGGGAAGGGAGAGACCTAAGATTGTAACCACGTGCGACGTGATATATTTCTGAACTATAATAAAATCTTGAGAGATAGATTTTTGTGGATGTAGCATAGGAGGGGGTGAACCACAGTAACACTGTGTTATGTGAATGGATGTATGCATATTTATGTATGATTAATTGATGAATACTAGATGAATGAAGTAACTAAGTAGATTTTTTATTCCATATGCATGCATAGAATGAATGTTATAACTAGATGTTAGACTGAATGAATAAAGATTATAGAACAAAACAACAGATATCCACTCATTCTCTGGCTACAAAAACCTAAGCATTTCATCCACCCATAGAGCTATCTTGGGTGAGAATGTGCAGTACACTCGGTGTGTTGCGTTTCCTTCTGGACTACCAGAGGGGCGATAGTTTTAAAGGGATTTTGTTGTGAAGCTTATCAAATCTGAACCGGGGTCAAACTATGATAGCAATATAGAACCAGAATAACCCATAAGGAATCCTCGAGACCAATAGAAGAGTAGATAAAAGAAAACAAATGGTTATGTTTCTGGTTAAAGGGAACATGATGGGGTTGAGTAGTTGAGATCTATTGAAGACGCGTCAGAAGAATGTTGGATCGGATGACAAAAAGGTGAGAGCATGAGAATATAGAAGGGAATGTTGAGACCGTGGAATCCAATGAAGGTAGAGATAAAAATCTGGTTGAAGACAAAGGAGTTGGAGTTTGTGTAGAAAGGTAACAAAAATATGAAGTTGACACCGTGAAAATACTTGGACAAGTACATATTCGCCGACTTGGATGAAGTATTTTTCTGTGATTTCCCACATATATTGCAAGAGTGGATAAAACAATTGAAAGACAAGCATCCTACAAATCAGATCAGACAACTAGAGTGGAATCCTGAAGAGATCACACAGTTACAACAAGTTGATAATAAGTTTATGCACGCAATAGATTTATGGTTAGAAAACATTGTTGTCGGATTTATCAAAGAATTTGCAGTAGATATAGTGAAGTCTTACATCGCAGTTGAACACGAATTCTTGAAGGGACCTGGAGGTAGGTGCATAAGATCATTGTATACTTCCATTAAGATATTACTATATAACAAAGGAGTAATGACAATGGAGTCAGACAACTAAAATTCCCTACGTGCATGGGGGAAGGGGGGAAGCACTGACAAAAGAGGGAGAAATGGAAGGAGAAGGGGATAAAGGAAAGAAGGAGGAGGCCTTGAACCCAATTATGATGGACGAAGACTAGATTAAGAATATCATGGAAACAACTGGAAAGACGCATAGTGGAGTACCCTACCAGTATAATGTGAATACCAAGAAGAGAGTCGTAGCCACGAGGGAAGGCTTGGCAAGTGGTGAAGAGGAGGTGGAGGATATCTGGGTTGTGGAGAATATTGAGGAAATCCTGCTCACAACATATGAGAGGAAGAGGAGAGGTCCAAGAGAGGAAATAGAAGGCAACATGCCTATCCATATTAGTGTCAGTGTGGAACCCATAGACCCATGTGCAACTAATACACCAAGAAGCACACCACCATTTAGACAACCGAATTTCGGTAGAAGGAAGACAACATGAAGTACATATACACAAGGAACAACAATCAGGGGAGACATTTCAAGAAGCATTAGTCAAGTATATACACCACGCGGAGGGAGTAATTCAACATTCATGATGGCAGGACATGATCCCACCATCGGGTTACTAGAATTCAAAGGAGAGGTGTCGGAGGACTCGGGAAAACACCTATTTATCTACAAAAATATCTAGGAAGAGAAACAGATCACAGATGAAGACACTAAACTTACACAGTTAGCTATCACGCTAAGAGATCACACATTGGATTGGTACATGAGTTTAGCCGCAAACAATCCGCCAGGGACAACCGGAATGATTGGAGATATCATGAAGCCGCTGATAAATGAGTTCCAGAAGCCTAGTTTAGAGGATCAATACATGAAAGAGATGATAAAGAAAAAACATAAACTAGGAGAATCTGTATGGGAGATTGACCAGAGATTCAAACGATTGAAGGGAAAGTTGAAATACATCATGAAAGATATGCATCATAGGCATCTATTCGTCAATTCACTACTACCACACTTGAAATATCCATTGTGACAACAGAAGTTTCATACACATGCAGAGGCTCTATAGGCATCCCTACAACTGGAAGAGAACCAATATCATAAAATAGATCTAGACATAGAGGAACTGAAGGAGGATCTGAAGAATTTAACATTCTAGCTAAACCAGAACAAAGGAAAGGACAAAAGAGAAGCTGTTTGGTGTACCACATGTAGGATAGAAGGACACCATAAGAACGAATGTCCAACATTTGCGCAGTACATGGCAGCAGGAATGCCAAACCCATTGGAAACATGAGGACTATGGTGTGAGATCTATAAGAAATAGGGTCATGATGCATATCACTGCCCAATGATGCAGAAGTACCAGACAGTACCGAAGAGCTCGTATTGCAACTTTTGCAAATCAATAGGCCATGACGAAAAAGATTGTAGAACCATGGACCTCATGAGGGAAAGAACATCATATATGTATAGGGTGCAGACAGAAATGATGACAAGTCAATCCACACCACAGTTTAACCAAGTACCAACCCTGTATAACACTATGCAACAACAATATAACACTGCAGAACAACAATATAACATTGTGCAACCGCAATACAATACCGCACAACCACACTATAATACCACATAGTATAACCATGCGCCTCAATATAATGCATCATGAGGGGATTGAGCTGGCTACAGAGGTGGAGGAAGAGCAAGAGGAGGCTTTAGAAGAGGTAGAGGATGAGTAGTATGCCACAATTGTCAACAACCAGGACACTATCCAAGAGAATTTCCACTTCCACCAGCGACCTATATGTATTGTCGTGCACCATATCATGACACAGAAGAATGTCTGACACTATTATGGAAGATCCAAGAGAAGAGGAATCAGAAAAATCAAAATGTTCAGTGGATTTCAGTAGAAGCGAGGGATGAAGGAAGAAACATCAACATAGTTACACAAGGATCAAGTCAATAGGCCATGACGAAAAAGATTGTAGAACCATGGACCTCATGAGGGAAATAACATCATGTACAGGGTGCAGGAAGAAATGATGACAAGTCAATCCGCACCACAGTTTAACCAAGTACCAACCCTGTATAACACTGTGCAACAACAATATAACACTGCACAACAATAATATAACATTGTGCAGCCGCAATACAATACAACGCAACCACACTATAATACTGCATAGTATAACCAGGTGCCTCAATATAATGCGTCACAAGGGGATCAAGCTGGCTACAGAGGCGGAGGAAGAGAAAGAGGAGGCTTTAGAAGAGGTAGAGGATGAGTAGTATGCCACAATTGTCAACAACTAGGACACTATGCAAGAGAATTTCCACTTCCACCAACGACCTATATGTATTATCGTGCACCATATCATGACACAGAAGAATGTACGACACTATTAGGGAAGATCCAGGAGAAGAAGAATCAGAAAAATCAAAATGTTCAGTGGATTTTGGTAGAAGCGAGGGATGAAGGAAGAAACATCAACATAGTTACATAGGGATGAGATAAAATAAGAAATGATGCAGTAAGACAAAAGCCGACACAACACCAATGGGTGAAGAAGAATGTCGAACCAAGGAAGCAGTTTGATGCACAAAATGAAAATGAGGCATTCAAACATGCTAGACAAGAATTCATAAAGCCAGACATTGCATTGATATCAACTGTGCAACATAATAAGGAGGTTCTAGAGTACGAGATGCCTCCATCAATGGATCACGCCAAAGAAACACAACCACTGGGACAAGTAAGTACAATTAAAGGTTTTTTGCAACCATGTGTGAAACTACTAAATGATGCATCATCTATTAAAGTATTACAAACAATGCTAGAAATATGTAGCACAGAGGTAGAAGGAAAGCTAGAATAGAGAACAATCAATCACCTACATACAAGGAGGAGAACAAGCAGAGAATTCAAATTGAACACCAACATTGGAGATTTCAGCATGAGAGATATTATACTAGATTTAGGTTCCAAAGTAAATGTGAAACCCAAGAAGACATGGAAATGTATGGGAGAGCCTACATTAGGATACTCCTTGGTTCAACTGAAACTAGAAAATCGACATAGAGTTCTATTGATTGAAAGACTAAAAGGAGTGACCGTATATTTGGATGGAGTGCAAATTAAAGCCAATTTTGAAGTAATAGAGATAATGGAAGACACAACACCTTATCCATTATTGCTTGGCTTGGATTGGGCGTTCGATAACCAGGCCATTATCAACTTGAAGACAAGGAAGATGACATTTGAGTCGGGATAATACAGAGTCATTACGCCATTGGACCCATCAAAAGGGGAAAGGTTTGTATAACCTACTTGCTTAGATTTGGAGGAAATTAACTAGTTGTATAGAAAAATCGCGTGAGAAGAAGATTATGTAAACCCAACTGCATATGGGGTCCTCATTTGGAGAAGTATCACGTCATGTGATTCAGACTCAGATACATTCTTAGAAAAATGGCAGCAAAGGTTACACGAAGTCTCCACAAGAAGATGCGAAAGAATAGACTGCGTGGTAAGATGAGTAGGCATGGAGATAAGGGAACCTCCCATATTCCATGGGGTGAATGAATTAGAAACATTCTTAACACGATATGAAGAGGAAGTGTTAGAAAATTAGAGGCTCTTAGAACTGGATATATCACTCAAGGAAACACCTGCAATATGGTGGGGTGGGCACAAGGAAACGGTCAAGGATTGGTACCAATGTAAGCGGTTACTGCGCATCAGATTTGGCGCAAAATAGGGGAATAAACAATTTCAGAAATATGATGGACAGGGGGAACCAAAAAAATAATTGGAGATGTGTAGAACATTATGGAGGATGACACCACCAGAGTAATGGCCTCATCATTTTATTCACATGTTAGAAGGCATCCTAGCAAACTGGTATACAGACCAGGAATTGCGTAGAGGAACTACAAGCTGGACAATACTACAAAAACACTTTATAGTCACTTTCTCATTTGAGCATGAGAACCCCAACATCTATGCAACACTTAAACAAAGCATAGGGGTGATATTCATTAAAGAACTGGAAGTTTAACTCATAATAGAAGAACAACATAAAAATAGACAGACAGTAAAAGAACTATTGTCATGCTACCACATCTAGGACGAAGCACTGGATGAAGATGAACCGCACGATATTCATATTGAGGAAGTTGAAGGTGAGAGAGAAGTGGAAGGACCACCTCTAGAATCATAATTAATTGATGCGCCGATCAAGGTGAAGAAAGTCAACATTGGGACAGTTGAGAATCCCAAAATGGCCAACATTGGAGACTATTGGGATGAGCAAATAGTGGAAAGCATAACATAGTTGTTGCACGAGTACAATGACCTGTTCCCATTGAAGTTCACATAAATTAAAGGCATAACAGGAGAGATAGGTGAGATGAATACACCGCTCAGAGCTGAGGCAATACCGATCAGATAATGACCATATAGACTAAACCCTATATATAAGCAAAAATTCAAAGCCGAAATCGATAGGATGTTGGAGGCTGGAATCATAGAACCTGTAGAGGAATCTAAAAGGGTAAGCCCAATGGTAGTTCAGGAGAATAAACAAGGAGGAATAAGAATATGTGTCGATCCAAGGAAGCTGAATGATGCTTGCCTACATGAACCGTTCCCTACCCCTTTCACAGATGAGGTATTGGAGAACGTAGGAGGACAGGAAGCTTATTCATTCACTGACGGATTATCGGGATACCATCAAATCAATATAGCACCAAAAGACAGATACAAGACCACTTTTTCCACAAAATAGGGATCCTACCAGTATACAATCATGTTGTTTGGACTAAAGAATGCACCAACAATATTTTCAAGAGTAGTCATAGCTACATTCAAGGAATTCATCCACCAATTTCTAGAGGTATATCTGGACTATTGGACAGTCTATAGTCTATTGAAAGACCGTGTAGGAGTGTTGAGGATGATGTTAGAAAGATGTAGGTAGTGCCAGATATCGTTAAATATAAAAAAATGCATCTTTGGAACACCTTTTGGGATACTATTGGGCCATTTAGTATGCAAGCAAGGATTGCTAGTAGATCCTACCAAGATTGTAGTAATTGTTAACCTACCACCATAAAAAACTGTCTGCCAATTAAGAGTGACATTGGGACACAAAGGATATTACAGGAAATTTATAAAGGGGTATGCGTAGATTACTGCGCCAATGGAGAAATTGCTAAGAAAAGACAACAAGTTTTAGTGGAACAAGGATTGTCAGCGCGGATTGGACACCCTAAAAGAGAAGATGGTAACCGCACCAATACTAGTATTCCCAGATTGGGAAAGTACATTCCACGTACATGTAGATGCATCAGCCATAGCACTTGGAGCTATTCTGGTGCAGCCAAGAGTAGGAGAATTGGACTATCTAATAGCATTTGCTAGCAGAAAACTGTCAAAATCATAGCATAATTACAACACCACAAAGAGGGAAGGATTAACTATGGTCTACGCACTTCGAAAGTTCAAGCATTATCTATTGGGAAAACATTTCAAGATGTTCACAGACCATTCAATGCTCAAATACCTTGTCAACAAGCTAGTTTTGGGGGGGAGAATTTGTAGATGGTTATTTCTATTCCAGGAGTTTGACTTTGAAGTGATAGTCAAACCAGAGAAGTTGAACGCAGGACCTGATCACTTGTCGAGGATCACTAATGTGGACGAAACTATGAACCTAGAGGACAAATTTCTCGAGGTGGGGTTATTTTCAATCTAGATAGCTGATGAATACTTTGCAGAGATCATCTAGTACTTGAGTACAGGGACTGCGCCACGGGAATTCATTACTACAAAGAAGAAAAAATTGGTAGTTAGGGTTGCAAACTACCAATTGATTGCAGGACACTTATACAAAATGGGGGTGGACAACATCTTGAGAAGATGTGTGCTAGAACATGAAATACCTAGGATTTTAGAAGAATCCCATGAGGGAATAACAGGAGTACATTATGCAGGAAAATCTACTGCGTAGAAGGTATTGCTCGCAGGACTATGATGGTTGACTGTTCACAGAGATTCAAAGGACTTCTGCTGGAAATGAGATGTATGTCAAATGGTTGGGAAATCAAATAGAAGGGATGATATGCCACTGAGACCATAAGTAAAATTGCAGGTATTCGACAAATGGGAAATCTATTTTGTGCTACCTATTAACCCACCAACAAAAAGGTCAGGAGCGAGGTACATTATCACTGTGATAGAATACTTAACAAGATGGGAAGAAGCAACACCAGTAAAATATTGTAGCACAGAGACAACAAGACACTTCTTATTTGAACACGTGATCACTATATTTGGATGCCCAAGGATTTTAATGAGTGACCAAGGCACTCACTTCATTAACAACACTATTAGGGCTATGAATGAGGAGTTTGAAGTTTATCATCAAAAGAGTACATTGTATCATCCTCAAGAAAATGGAATAGTGGAAGCCTTTAACAAAATCCTCAAGAATGCACTGAAAAAGATCTGCAACGTTAATAGGGACGATTGGGACTTGAAGATACCAGCAGTACTGTGGGCGTACAAAACCACATGCAAAAAGTTGACATGACAGACATCATTCAAATTGGTGCATGGACAAGAAGTAGTGGTTCCTTTAGAGTTTTTGGTACCTAGTCTGTGCGTAGCAGCAATTACAAACATGACAGAGGGAGGTGTAGTAAAGGAAAGGAAAAATCAACTGATTATCATGGAGGAAGATAGGATTCTATAAGGGTTTCACCAAGAAGTATAGAAAGCAAGGGACAAAGCTTGGCATGATATACATATCA